>CAVNYN010218974.1:0-10769 GCA_963692815.1 Nyctanthes arbor-tristis
GTTTTTTTTTTTTTTTTTTTTTGGGTATGTATGCATAAATCTTTTGTTATAAATCCTTTTTTTTTTTTTATAAATCTATTTTTGTAGTATAAATATGTTTGTATAAGCTATTTTTGTCTTTTTTTTTTGGGTGTATATGTATAAATATGTATGTTATAAATATGTTTTTTGTAATAAATCTGGTTTTTAATATAAATATGTTTGTATAAGGTTTTTTTTTGGGTATATATATGTATAAATTTCGTATGCTATAAATCTGTTTTTTGCAATAAAATCTATTTTTTTAATATGTATAAATTTGGTTTGTGAATGATATGTGTGTTTCTTGATTATTGTTATTGATCTTGAGACTAGGGATTAGGGATGAATCATTGGTTTTTGAATTTCTTGATTATTGTTTTCGGGAAGGTCTAGTATAACTTAGTTTATTTTTGTTTTTTTGGGTATGTACGTGTAAATCTTTTGTTATGAATTTTTTTTTATAAATCTATTTTTGTAGTATAAATATGTTTGTATAAGCTATTTTTGTTTTTTTGGGTATATATGTATGAATATGTATGTTATAAATATGTTTTTTGTAATAAATCTAGTTTTTTAATTTAAATATGTTCGTACAAGCCCTTTTTTTTTTGGGGGTATATATGTATAAATTTAGTTTGTGAATGATATGTGTTTCTTGATTATTGTTCTTGCTCCTGAGAGTAGGGATTAGAGATGAATCATTGGTTTGTGAATTTCTTGATTATTGTTTTGGAGAAGGTCTAGTGTAACTTGGTTTATTTTTGTTGTTTTGGGTATATACATATAAATCTTTTGTTATAAATCTTTTATTTTTTTTGGTTATAAATTTGTTTTTGTAGTATAAATATGTTTGTATAAGCTATTTTTGTTTTTTTTGGGTATATATGTAAAAATATGTATGTTATAAATATGTCTTTTGTAATAAATCTGGTTTTTTAATTTAAATATGTTTGTATAAGCTTTTTTTTCTCGGTATATATGTATAAATGTGAAGTTCACTAGTAATTTTTCCCTAATTAGGCAATGAGATATCCCAACAGCTTGTTGCACAATACATAACTTCATACGCCGGGAGAATGAATTAGACCAGTTGTTCACGGAATATTGTACGGAGAATATGATTCTTGATGATGAGCTTGAGGCAAGTCAAGATTCTGAACTAATACAGTTTAATTCAAGTCAAACAACTTAAATTGGTCAAGTGCGGGATGAGATCGCTACTCAAATGTAGAATGAGTACTCAAAGACGGGATGACTTTGCAAATTCATTTTGAATTTTTAGAGTTTAAACTCTATGTATGACTTTTAATTAAGTGGAATTACTGTTATTTATATGCCTTAATTACTAGACAAAACATTTACTTATATTTCATGGATATCGGCATACATGAGTAATAATAATATTTCTCGAGTATATCTATTGGTAAAGTTAAAAATTTATAGCTTACTTGATAGATAACGAGAGCATATATTTTGGTCAACATGTTTAAATTTGAAATAGAAGTTAACAAAAGCAACTGATTACATATCATTACAAAAATAAATGTAAAGATATATTTCTATAGTATGTTTTGTGAACAAAATTTTTTTTGGAAAATGTCAAACAAAACGCGTTTTCCAATTTTCCATTCTCAAAATTAGTTTTAAAACAACACAAACAAACGCGTTTTCAGCAAATTAGAAAACAGAAAATGAAATCGTAAAACAGAAAATGTTCTGAAGAATGAAAACAGAAACACAAACAGAATGGCATCTAAACATTCCTGTGGCGATGCTTTTACCAAGCCAGCTAGGTAATATGCTTTGGTAGGCCAAGCTAATTACCTGGCCAATTAGGTAATCTACTCAGTTAGCCAAGTAATTTCTGTATTCCTTTAACATTTATACTTTATAGCATTGTTTTAATATGATGATTATACATGTGATGTAAGGATAGAATGTTCAAGCAGCTTTAGAGGTAAATATGGTAACTTCACATACAGTACAAAGCTTAATTTATTGAGTATATGCTTCTTACGTACGATACGCGAATAATGCATGTACGTTTACTCTTTTGCATTAATAAATTAATATTATTATAATGTGCATGATGTGTAGCACATCAAGTATACATTGAGCATGTGGATGATTAGTGTACGTGAGGAACATGTCATAATGTGGTGAGTCATGCATTGGTGACACAGTGAATGACTTATATGAGGTCCCCATATAATGCACTATTTATGTAGTCGACCGGGTAGATATATACCACTTAAGGCAATATACCCGTTGTAAATGTTAAGGGCTTGGTGGCTGGCTGACAGACATATACACTAGACGTAGTGTTGGGGGCCTGGCAGTCCACTATTTGGATATATATACTGGAGGCAATATTGGGGGCCTGACAATGGATATCATATGGTCAGGCCTTGTCTTTTAATATTGATAAGTCCTTAGCTACAGTCAAGATACGCTTAAGAACAAGGCATGTACGCGATGTATATATTAACATACCTTATTTGTAAGAATGGCAATTTTGTACCTGTTATCGATACCCACGGAGACACACCCCAAATGGAGCGGGTATTGGAACATGTACGAGGTGAAATTCTTTGCCCTTAACTCTTATCGCGTCGGGGACCAGTAGTAGCCGCCCCGACCCAATACCCGATAGTTTTTTTTTAATTATAAAAACTTGATATAGAATAAGAGTTTGTGCGGTTTCAAACCCTAATACTCAAAAATAAATCAACATACCTTAACCACTTTGCCCAATATTCGTTTTGTTAAATTTTTAGCTAATTTTAGTAGTTAATACTAATTCAAAATTTGAGTTTCCTTACAATAACAAAAAATAATTCAAGACAAACCAATGTTGTTGTAATGTTTGAACTTTTAATGTTTGAATTTTGATGTGTCATGTGTGGTTGAATGTTTGATGGTTTAAATTTTGATATATAGTTGAATGCTTGATAATTTGGCTTTTATGTATGATAATTTGTAGTTGAAGTTCAACTTTCAGTTTTATTATGTGATTGAATGTTGTATTTTTGTTTCATTTTATATAATTTTGTTAGCTATTAAGAATATTCATTTTTTGATGAGATTGGTATCATTTGTATGGTTTTTTCATGTAGTTTTCTTCTTTTTTTAAATTTTTTAAGATTTTCTTAACGAGACGGGTAACGGGTATTTTTCTCGTACCCGTGCCTGAACCACACCTACCCCGTACCCGATTGAACCGGGTACGAGGCGGGCGTTTCATAAACGGGGCCAGGGCGAGGGAAGGCATACTGTCTTGAACTCGCTCCGTTGCCATTCCTACTTATTTATGATAAGCTCATACGGTGTATTATACATCGGCACAGGCTCTGTATGACTGGCTAGTTGTGTGTGGGCGTATCATTTCGTTTGTTAGATATCGTGAACAAGCTATGCATGTTATCATGTTTACTGAGTCTTTATGGCTCACATAATTACTTTGTACTGTAGATTTATGTCAACAATGCAGACCATTGGAAGTTCAAGAAGGGTCTGAGATACACTAAATCATGCCGATTTTATCGGGGTAAATAATTCTATATCGCTACACCAAATAAAATAGTATATTGTATTTTTCTCAAGGGGCGGGTCGTTACATTGGAAAGTGCATTATCTCCAACCAACACGACAACTTTAGAAACTGTTTCATATGTTGAAAATAAGTCCCTATAGAAACACACATGAAATGTGCAAGATGAATCTAAAATCTATTCCTTAGAAGGTTCAGAGTCACCATTAGAAACAACTAGATAAGGCATGGCATTTTAATCGAGAAACCGAGAGAAACCGAGAAAAACCGCTAAAACGAGTTGAACAAAACCAGTGAAGTATTCTTTTGCCATTTGTAGGTATCTGCAGTGAGGGTAGTGAAGGAACCTTTGCTTTAAGAGCAATTCTAGGGAGACATGAAAATAGGACATTATTAGTTGACATTCTCATGTGGCACACATTCATTGGGTAATGATTACATGGCTACTTTTTCATCATCCAATACAAGTGTGTCACATAAGAATGTCACTTAATAATGTCCCCTTTTTCATGTCCTCCTAGAATTTTTCTTGCTTTAATGGTTTGGATAGCCTTTGTTTGGGCTGAAGACCATAGAGGAGGATTCTTCTTAAGCACGTCTTGGAGTGACCGGATAATAAGGGCTAGATGATCCAGAACTTCAGCCATGTAGTTGACAATACCAAGAAAATTTTGGATCTCAGTTTTGGAAAGATTTTCATTTGGGAAATTGAGAAGTTCTTGACCAATATGAGGTTGCAGAGAATATTGGCCGTCTTTAATATACATTCCAAGTAAATCAATTTCATTTACTTCAATCACCATTTTCTTTTAAGAAAGCGTGATTCCATAATCTTTGACAATATTGGTAAACTGAGATAATAACTGCTCATGCGATATTTAATCTTCTGAGAAGAGAAGAATGTCATCAATGTAGACCAAAGGAGATGAGAGAAGGGGATCAAAGATCCTTGTCATGGCTTTTTGGAACAAAGAGGTTGCCGTTTTAAGACCAAAAGGCATAATAGTCTATTGATAGTGATAATTTGGAATGCAAAAGGCTGTCTTGTATCTTTCTTTTGAAAGAATTCCCAATTGCTAGAATCCTGCTTTAAGATCAAATTTTGAGAAGACCTTAGCTTTAGATAGATTGGCAAGTATTCAAGAAACTAGCTAGCTTTTGTATTTTATGTATAGGTAAAGGCAAATCAAAGAGAATAAAGTATTAAAATAGGCAAATCAGGTTCCTATTACACAATCTTCTTCAAGAAGTCTCCTCTATTCATCACCTTAAAGTTGAATTCGTAAAGTTCTACAGAAAGCCCTTTTATCTCTGTTATACGTCATTGGTACATTGCAAGCTTTGTGTGTGGGAAAACCGAACGATGACCAAATCAATGTCGGTCCGGTAGATTTCGGTTGTCGAAAATTTGTTGGGTGGTTTTGTTTACTGGAAAATTGAAACTGACAGCGTTGGTTTGGTGTCGGGTTGGCCAGAAACGCGAACTGACCTCACCGACACCCACCTTTGCAACTAAGAGTTTTAGATCAAGATTCCATCATACGCAATCTTCAGGTTCACTACAAACATTCTGGAATTCCCCGTCACTGGAATTATTTCCTGCAACACTAGCTTTCCAAATTCTTCTTGTCGCTTTTTCTTCTGATTAGCAGCATTTCTCTTAACTTTATTCTGCAACTTGCGGCATTCAGATTTAATATGTCCCTTCTTCACTAATTGTAGGCTTTATCTCTATTTCTTGATTTTGATCGGACTCTATTGTTACCTCCAAAAATTCTTTTATGTGTCCTACCTCGAACAACCAAGCCCTCTGCTTGAGATTCAGATTCGGCTGAAATATGTTTCACCTTCTCCTTGGAGAATAGGGCATCATAAACTTAGCCCTTATTTTACGATCATAAGCCCCACATCTCATCAAGAAGACGTTGATTGTCATCGTTTCATAGATTGGATAAAATAACCAATTTAAAGCTTATGAGCAAAATAAAGCATCACTTGATGTATACAAATATGACTTCAAAACAAAAATTCTAGGTAGATATAAATTTTCCAACCTTATTTTGAAATTTTCATGAGTAAAAATATACATTTGTCGGCATCAAGTTAGCCACAAGGTAAGTAGATAAAGAAAAGTAGCATGGCTCTATATTCATTTGTATAATAATGCTATTAGCTTTTTGGAACTTTTTCTTTTCTTTTCTTTTCTTTTCTTTTTTTCAAAAGTCAAGTCAAGTCATAAATTTTGACATTTTTGAAAGATGATCCAATAACTATTGCTACGTTGTTGTTTATAAACCAATTCGTAAACTAATAGTTAATGAATAGTAAAAATGATTACTTCAAATTAACAGATAAAGAGGAAATTGGTTGGTGTGTAGAATTCTGGAAGGGGTAGTTTTTACATGATAGAATGATGATGAAGTAACTGAAAATTTTCCCACATATTTATAGATAAAAATGGGTTACTAAGGACTCGAATCTCGTATATGCAGTTAAGCGTTTATCCCCAATGAGAGAGGTCTTCTCTAGAAGGTTATAGACTCTCACAAAAAATAAAGTAAATCTCATATGTTTCCTATTTTCTTTTTTCTTTTAATCACTTTTTTCTCATTTGTACCATTTTATCCTCACTTTTCTTCCCCGATGTCCACCCTAAGGTCTAAAACCACACCTTTATCTCCACCTTCTCCACTACTATTTTAAGATTATTTTTGAATTTCTATCTATCTCTATCCTCTTTTTTACTTTTTCTGCTTTTTTCCCTACACCTCTTTCCACTCACTCATTCAATTTAAATAATTATTATCTCCTCACAATCTCTCTCTTCTTTCACCTTCACCTCTACCCTTGCCATTGGAGATGCTCGAAGAATCGCTAAATCACTCCTCAAATCGCTTTATCCTCTCTCTTTAAAATTTTCTAGCACTATATGTGCCATATGATATGATAACATATGATACATGTAGCGTACAATATGATGTCATTCCATATGACACATATAGTACTATAATACTAATCTCCTTTCTCTATTCGCTTAGCCCTTATTTTATTATCATAAGCCCCACACTATCATTAAGAAGACATGCTGATTGTCATCATTTCATAGATTGGATAAAATAACCAATTTAAGCTATCAGCAAAATAAAGCGCCACTTGATGCTTTCCACGTGCCCCGAATTAAAAATAATATCTCAGATTATAATTAAGCTCGATTGGTACTAGCTGAGTCGTTTCAACTTTTACTTTACCAACTGAAAGTTGCAAATGCCAAACAAAAGCATGAAACAAGAAAATGGTGCCTCTGCCCCATATTCAATCGTTCACACGTAAAAACCTTTTAAATAAATATTCCACAACATGAATTTATAGTATGGACTGATCCAATAGATGCAATACCGCTGATTCGAATATAAGGCAAAGTTTAATTAGAATATATGAGAGGATTGGTCCAATATATTTAGACTACTACTGCTGATTCCTTCATCATAAAGCAAATTTAGATCGACCCTTGCAATTTCTGTCTGTAAAATAGTCAATATGGCCTTCGAGTCTGTTTCTTCTGTTGCTCGAACACTTGAGCAGATGCTTCAGCATCAACATGTAATTCTTCCCAACAGAGAACTAGTTGAATCTTTGCTGAAAGAGGTTAATTCGATCCAAGATATTCTTGAAGCTTCTTCACCAAGGAGCACTACTGATGATCCATTGATGTCTCAAATCACAAATTTAGCAAACACGATAAAACTTGTCATTGAGCGCGAAATTAGATTTCACCTTCCTCCAGATTCAAAAATGATAACTCAAAAGAAAGAGATCAGCATCAATTTCTCATCCCAAGTCTTGAACAAAGTGAGAACACGAATCAATATCCTAAAGAGCTGGGCGTTGAAGATGAGACAACGACAACACCTGCAGCAGCCAAGGAGTTCCTTTTCTACTGCTACTGTATTGGAAGATGAAGATGATCCCAGTCGCAACCTCTCTGTGGCAGCTCTATATGATGATTTCTTGGAGGTCAGGGAGCGGCTGGTCAGAGGACCGCGACAACTTCAAATTGTTTCCGTAGTCGGCATGGGTGGAATTGGTAAGACTACACTCGCAACAAAAGTTTATAAAGATTCTATGATTTTGGATCATTTTGATATTCAAGCTTGGGTATCAGTTTCACAATCTTATAATTTGCAAACAATCGTAATTGACATTCTAGATTCCTTGAAAATTCCCACCAGAAAGATGAGTGAAGAGAGTGATGTACAAGTAATTAAAGGTTATTTGTACAAGAATCTAAAGAATAGGAGATACATAATTGTAATGGACGACATATGGGACTCAACTGTTTGGTATTCTTTGAGACAAATCTTTCCAAATGATAATAATTCAAGTCGAATCCTATTGACTACCAGGCTTGAAAATGTGGCCATTTCTGTCAACTCTAGTCTGCCTCTTCATCGCAAGCGCTTACTAGATGAGGATAGAAGTTGGAACTTATTTTGTCACAAGGTGTTTGGGGAAGATGATTCCCCTCCTGAATTGAAAGACATTGGAAAAAAGATGGTGCAAAGTTGTGGAGGACTTGCACTCGCAATTGTTGTGTTGGCAGGTTTTCTATCAAAGGCTACCAGAACACAAGACTATTGGAGATGTATTGCTGAAAGATTAGGTTCAACAATTATTTCTAATGATGAGAAGCTCTCGAAGATGCTAAATGTAAGCTATAATCATTCGCCTTCTCATCTAAAAGAGTGCTTTCTTTATATTGGAATTTTTCCAGAAGATTTCAAACTACCAGTCTCTAGACTAGTCAACTTATGGGTCGCTGAGGGATTCATAAGACAGATTGATTCTATGAGTTCGGAAAATGTCGCATATGATTACTTGTTGGATCTTATCAATAGAAATCTTATTATGGTTGATAAGTGGAGCTCTCGTGGCACGATTAAACTGTACAAGATTCATGATCTTGTTAGAGACTTCTGTGCAAAAAAAGCCAAAAATGACATGAGTTTTCACATAGCTGACAAGAGTCTCCATGGTATTCCTGTAGGAGCTGTTGGGCGCCTCCTAAGTGTTCATCCAAATATAATAAATACCTTTCCTTGCGATGGAAAAAAACTATCCTCATTATGTGTGAACTCTCTTGTTGCTTTTGATCAAGGCTTTCATGCTCCAAGGCAGCTTCAACATCCGGAGCGACTTACACTTGTTGATACCAAAGGAAGCTTTCCTATTGATTATAAAGATGAAGAGAACACATTAAACTTTTACAACCTGAGGTATCTCGCTTTTCAAATGTGAATATCTTGAGGTACGTCCTCCAATATCATCCAGTAAGTTTCAGAATTTGCAAACCTTAGTTCTGTTTCTGTGCAAACATTCAAGGTTTGAAACTAAAATTGAAGTGGAAATCTGGACTATGCCAAGTCTAAGACACGTCCAGGTTGATGGCCTAAAAGTTCCTTATCCACCTTCTGGCTTTGTTCTAGAAAACTTACATTGTCTCAAGGGTATGATTTCACATTTTCCAACGAAGTCACTAGAAGAATTCCAAATCTAAAGGAACTGGGAGTCAGACTGAATTGGCTAGGACCACGACGAGAAGATAGATGTCTCGATAATCTTAGCAGTCTATGTAAGTTGAAAGCATTAAAATTCTCAGCTTCGTCCTTTATCAGGCTTCACGAGTATAGCATCACTTTCCCAACTTCTCTGACATACTTAACTCTAGAACAGGGTTATGTTGCTTCGGAAGTCATGAATATTGTTGGTTGTTTGCCCAACCTTCAAGTGCTGAAACTAAGAGATGTTAGCATCTCAGAGTCAACATGGGAACCAACTGAAGGGAAGTTTTTGAATCTAAAATGTTTGAAGCTGAATTTGGTACGTCTGGAGAGCTGGAAAGCTGATAGCGCTAACTTTCCTAGCCTTGAATGCCTAGTGATTTCAGGATGCAAACTTGAGAAGATCCCTTCTGGTATTGGAGATATACCCATGCTTGAATTGATAGAGTTGCGTGATTGTTCTATATCACTTGAATCTTGTGTAAAGAAAATGCTAGAGGAACAGCGGGAATTGGGAAATGATGTCCTTCAAGTTCGCATCAGCTCTACTTCAACGGTAATATTCTCAACTCCAAAGTAATCAAGAATATAAATTTCTTCTATTATTGTAAGTTTTTTTGTCCCCCCCCCCCCACAGTGAGTCTGCTTGAAAAGGGATGTTAAATTTTGATGGTAATAAGAACAGAACAAAATGCAAGAGGATCCATAGGATTTGGGAAATAATGGCCTTTCTGGCTTTCCAGGTGATGTTCTCCATATTTACTGCTCATGTTTGCTTAGAGATGTGGTAGCAGTTTCACGAGTATCAATTTGGACGGGACGTTAATGATGATATGTCATCTAATAAACTTTTTCTTCTTTTTATTCTAAGTAGTAAATATACGTGCGTTGAGCGTATTACGTTTCATTTTTAGTTTAATTCTATATAGATATTATTATACAGTGTGTATAATTGATAATACATGAAATATTAATAATGTTTGCTTTAATAACAAAATAAAATAAAATACAACACATAACGTATAGTATATTTCTATAGATGAAATTCTAAATTTAAAGTAAATAGCATATATTTTCACCTTAAAAAGTCAAAATTACATTATAAAATGGGTTGTCTAATTGCTTATTGAGCTTGCCTTTTATTTTCAAAATATTTGATACATACAAACAGAAAGAAATTTTCATACATGAGGCCCCATATTTATATAAGTAAAATAAAATAATGTCTAGTATTATAAAGAAAAGACTTGAGAAAATAAACATATTAGGTAAAATGAAATAATGTCTGGTATAAAAAAAGACTTGACAAAATAAACATATTAGAAACTAAATATAAAAACTAGAAGTATGCTTCGTTTCATTAAAAAATAAGCATTTACAATTTCATCTTTTTGGTTAAAGATTTATATGGTAAAGCTTGTCGTTATACCCACTAATTATATAATTTTTTAAATATTAAATCATAAGCTAAGAAAATAAAAAGGAAGAAAACTATATAAGATAGATAAACACATAAATGTAATACACACGTGTCTGAAAAAAACATTAAACATATATATAAATACGGTGGTTTTACACATGTTCAAATAAGAGAGAGAGAGAGAGAGAGAGAGAGAGAGTTTTGGGAAAAAAGGGAATAA
>CAVNYN010218980.1:0-72102 GCA_963692815.1 Nyctanthes arbor-tristis
TCGTACTTGTGCCGTTTGAGCTGTTTGACTACAGTTAACCTGTATTGGTTCAGAAGCTTGACTTGGCTCGAACTCATCATCGAGGATTATATTTTCCATAGAGTATTCAGTGAACAACTGGTCTAATGCGTGCTCCTAGCGTATGAAATTGTGTATTGTGCAACAAGCAACTGGGATATGTCTTTACCTTGTTAGGGGAAAATTACTAATGAACTTCAATATTGGAAACCTAGCCTTCAACACGCCAATGCTCCGCTTATTATTTTATGACACGAAGAATGTCTGAAGTTGAATAACTCTTCCTTTCCCCGCAAACGGCCTCTTCCAACATAATCCCGTAAACGATATCGGCGTCCTCTATAGGGGGCAACAAAACCAAGTATGTTTGGATAACCAGCATCAACTAAGTACCAATCATCTACAAAAGGAAATAATTTTAGGTGACCATTCCTAGTTTATATTAACTACATATATATATAGACACAACTATACACACGTATATGTCTAAATGATATTGTGCAAATATATTAACATACCTCTGTTCGGCATTGGAAATTGACTAGAGCTATTTGTAACAGCGTCCATGAAGACTCGAGAATCATTGGATGTCCCTTCCCATCCGGCCTACACATATGTGAACCTCATATTGAAATCACATACTAACATTACATTTTGTGTCACACATGTTTTCCTTCCCCTAAAAGCCGTCTGTCTCGATGAAGGTGCCCAGGTTTGACATGAGTCCCATCAATTGCACCAATGCAATTTTTAAACCATGGGTACTTCTGCGCGAGCCGCTCATGTACGACATCTCTATTTTTTGGGCGTATCAATTCGGTGCCCAGTGTACGAACAGCACGTAGCACTTTTTTAAACCACCTATGGATTGTGTCAGTACCGTGCTGGAATCTATCACCAATAATTCGGTACCGAGTTGTGCAGCCTACAATCTTCAGAAACATTGCAACCCCCTCCTCCACGCCCACCTTCTTGCCATCCTGTAAGAGTTGTCTTTCTTTCAATGTATCACAGAAATTCCGAAATACGTGCCTTTGCATTTGAAAATTATCGTAGCACACATCGGGATGTCCATCTAAAATTTATGTGATATACATCTTCCCTGTCAGCATAGATGTCTTGCTAGGTGTTTTATAAATGAAACTCCCCCTAAATTGTCCTGGCAAGTAATCATAGGCAGGTTGTCCTCAAACTCGTCATCTGTATCAGAAAATAGATAATCATCACTTGAATCAGACATCATATTGATTCCGGTACCAGACATTGCCTGCATCAATTCAACATTCAAACTCAAAATTACTAGTGGCCCCATAAAGAAAAAATAAAAACAAAAAAGGTGAGAGATTCTGTCAAAATAGATTAAAACATGCAGTTGAAAGTTCAAACAACAAATAGAAAAGTAGACATAATATTCAATCCAGCTCCACACCACATTAACCATGACAGTAATTCAAGGGGAAAAAAAGGCGATAGACCCGCTACTCAAGTCTAAGTGTAATAGTTCATAAAACGACATGAGAAATTTCACACCGAAGAAAATAAAGTTAAAACGACATTCTAGAGAAACAACTCAAAGTCCCTCTACTATAGGCCTCCTCCTATCTTCAGGCATTTCAACAAATTGCACCCTAAAGTCACTATCCCTGAATGCAACTAAGGCCTTTCCATAAGTCTCGTTAGATAATCCCTCCATTTTGTTCAGGATGTCCATGCAGCACGGAATAAAGGTCAATGCTAGTTGCTCCATCCGATTACGCTCCTTTGAGTCTTGGAAGTCTTTCTCTAAGGTAAGCTTGTTTAAGCTCTCTCTCTCTTCATTTTTTGCAGTCATCGAAGAAGACCATTGTTCTATACAAGCTTCCAGCTTATCTGATTTATTGACCCTTGCTTTTTTACGACACCGGAGTCGTTCTGAAGGTTCCCTTTCATTTTCGTTGACATTGTCAATGGGTTCATTCATGCCTCTCGTCAGAAAGTCATCCTCCATCTGTCGCTCCTCATCAGACGTAGGGGTGGTTGGGTGGATGGATTATTTAATCCTCCAGTTGCCATAGTCCTGTCGAACATCTCAGAAAGTATTTCATAGTGACGAGGATGAAGACAGCCCTTTGTCTTGAATTTGTCGAAATCTCTGTACCTCTGTAATTATAAAAAAAAAAATCACCAAATCAGATGTCAATAGCTCCGAAAGATAAAACTGACCGTTGATATAAATTACATTACAGAAATTACCGAGATAAAGGCAGTCCAAACTTCATCAGGCGCATTTACTTTGTTTGCTTCCCGATCCCATGTAACACCAGTATGTGCTAGAACCTTTTGAAACATTCGAAGAATTCGACGCAAACGATTCCATTTACCCTTCAAAGTTTGTGTTCCATAATCCATATCTATGAGGCGGCGCAATTCCTCGTTGATCTTGCCCCAAGTTTCAGCTTTAAATGTTGAAGACTGCAAGTCACCTCTTTTGAAGTAGTCGTAATATGTTTCGACAAAGGCACTAACAGCGGATTCGGGCCAATGTGCTTGTGCCGAGCTAGTACCTTTTTTGCCACTCATGATGGGTACTAAGCGTATATAACTAAAAAAAATCAAAAATCATGTTAATGCAAAATACATTGGCTGGTGCTTTTAATTATCAGCGGATTCAGGCCACTCATGTTGTGCTATTATGACATACATATGTAACAAAATCAAAAAACATATTTATCCATATTTTGTTATTGTGCTTTTATGACATACATAAGTATTTATACAAAAAAAAAAAAGATTTAACCATATATAGTCAAGTAAAAAAAAGAATTTTATACATATATATAATCAAATTTATACATATATACCAAAAAGGGAAACAAGTAAAGCAAAATGGGCAGCAAGCCCCCTATTTTGCTGCCCAAAATGGGCAGCATTTGCTTGCCAGAAAAAAGAAACAACACAAATGAATGCAACAACCCCACAATTCACATTTCACAACTCACAAAAAGAACAAATCACAACTCACAACTCAAACAAAAGTCTATAAGGTAAGAAAATCGGGTATAGTTTACTCAATCACATACTAAACATGCAACTTGCCCACTTAATGATAAAAAAATCATTTTCTACTCAATTCCCAAACAAAATTCATCTCATTTATATATAAATATCAAAAACGGAAACAAGTTAAGCCAACAAAGGAAACATATTGCACAATGGAGGGTTCCATCCCTCATTTTTGCATCCAAAAATAGGCAGGAACCTCCCATTTTGGTTGCCAGAATGGCAGCATTTTTGCTGTCATTCCGGCAGCAGTTGTGGGAGTGGACCCCCCATTTTGCATCCAAAAATGGGCAGCAAAATGGGGGGTTCCATTCCGACAGCCAAAATGGGGGTGGAACCCCCCATTGTGCTGCCCATCTTGCTTGCCAGAAAAAAAGAAACAACACAAATACCCAAACAACATTGTCAAAACAACACATCATTTTGCGTCAAGGCTCTTGTTCGACAAAAACTGACCTGGCTGGTTGTGATTTCGCCGAAAGTTCCTGGATTTTGCTGCTGTGGCTGCTGCCGGATGGCTCCTGCTACTGCTGCTGCTTGACTCCTGGCTGGCAGGCTACTGCTGCTCGTACGTAGCCATTAATTACCCGCCATAACCAAAAAAAAAAAACAAATAAATTACAAGAAGAGCACCGACCAAACAGTTTTCAGCCATTAGAACCGAGCTTGAGAGTTTTGGAATCGGGGTAAAACGTCTAACTAGGGCTAGCAACTTACCCGCGTTGGGGATGGACAGCGGCGATGGGGGTTGGAGTGGAGAGACAAACCCTAGGAGGATTTCAAAATGGGAGAAATGAGAGAGGCGGAGAAAGAGCGTGAACGATTTTTGTTTCTTCCTGAGCATTCACACTAAGAATGGACGGTGTGCGCTTTTGGGCCTCCTCACGTGTTTTGGGCTGAGAAAGGCGAGAACGACTTTTTTTTGTTCTCAAATTTCTTCTTTATTTCAAAGGTCATTCTCGAGAATATATTCTTGAAAATGATTAGTAGAACGCATTTTCAGAGTTCTAAGAAAATAAAAATAGAAAACACTCTAAAAAAGTCAAACCGAACAGGGCCTAAAGATTCAAAAAAAAAAAAAAAAAAGTTACGACGAAACTGCGAAGTTTCTTAAAGGTTATGGTCCTATTGTAAAATATTTCCCTTTATGACCATCAACCGGCACGATTTACGTAAACCCTAAACCCAGCTGAACGTTGGAGCTGGGGGCAATCACTCCAAAGCAAAGGAAAAAGGAGAGTTCATCCCGCTTCCCCCTTTTCGCTCGTGTACTTTGTGAAACTGAAAGTAGGGGATAAAGGAAAGAGTTCGTCACGCCCCCCTTCCGCTCAACTGTAATCTGCGAAATGCCTAGGAACAAAATCCCACCCGAATTTAGGCGGGGCAGAGCGGTTTCATCGCAGAATGCCTCGGCTCTCCAACTTGAAGATGATGTCCCCGACTTCCCACGAGGTATTCAATTTCCTCTTTTTATCTATGTTGCGCCTCTGGAATTTTCATTGAAGATTGAGTCTCTGGATTGAGTTGGCAACTGGTTATCAGTTAATTTATTTGTTTGTTATATTTAAAATGGATTATTATGTGAAGTGCATGTTGCTTTTAAGTGTTCATAATTAGTTTCATGCATCTGCGCTCAGAGTGAGGTATACACGACAGTTCTTCTTTGTTGTGTGTTGTGTTCCGAAAGTCTTTAAAGCAGTTAAGAGCTATATTTGGGGCGTGTGTTTCTGCTTTGTAATCTGACGTGACGGTCCTTAGCTTATTAGAATTTTGATTGAATTTGCCCTTAATTATTGTGGGAAAAGGGAAAGTTAAAGGAATAGGTGAAAACTGATTTACAAAAGTTCCTCTCTTTTTTAACATGTATGCTAAAAGCATGTGCACATTTCAAATTTTTGCCATTTGACTTACATAGCGAGTGTTATACTTCACTTATTTGTTGAAAATTGAATTGAATATCCTAATAAAACCTTTTGGTCTTGTCATTAATACTTCTTGTTGGGCTTTACAAGGTGGGGGAAGAGAACAGCTTGATAAAGTAAGAGATATTGATACGGAATATGAGGCAGAGAAGAGATTGCCGAAAAAGAGAAAGAAGGAAAACATAAGTAAATCCTCGGAGGACGATTTGGGTTCACTTTTTGGAGATGGCATCTCAGGTAAGCTGCCAAGGTTCGCAAATAAGATTACTCTGAAGGTAAGATTTTTATAACTGTTATTCCTTGTTCTGTAGCTAGGATTTCCTTTTTCTTCTTTTCAATATTTCCTCATTATTGATTGCCTACTTATCTTTTCAAACTCCTAGATGTCCTGAACTTATCCCTGCTGTACCCCTCCACAAATCTGGATAATGAAAAATATCATTTGAGTTGCATATTTTCCTAGTTTTTGACTTTAGTTTCAATGGATAGGACCAGCATCCAATTCAAATTATTAGATATCAATTTATTAACTATTGCAGTTCATTGATATTTCCCAATTTTAAAGTGGAGATGTTTTCCTTTTCAATACTCTAAAATCCCATGTCCTGGCATTTCTGTAATTCATGATGCATTATGCAGTTATCTGTGATGGAAGCTATTAAATTTATATATACTATGTTTTATGTTTCAGAATGTTACAGTGGGAATGAAGCTCTGGGGAGTAATTGCTGAACTGAATGAAAAAGATATAGTAGTTAGTCTTCCAGGTGGCTTACGTGGACTAGTTCGTGCTTCTGAAGCATTTGACCCAGTTTTTGGTAATGAAGTGAAAGGGGTAATTTTCTTGTAATTTTTTGCTTTTGCTTTCATTTGTTAGCTTCTTCCAATTTGTCAAAGCTTGTTATGGTCCTTACATGAATTTTTGGTAGAAAATATGAGGAAGTTGTAAGGTTCTTAAATCATTATTTTATTTGTTAGTGATTTTAAACTTGTTTTGGGACAGGATGTTGATAATAATTACCTTTCTAGCATATATCATGTTGGGCAGCTCGTTTCCTGTGTAGTTGTGCAACTCGATGATGACAAGAAAGAAGTCGCTAAAAGAAAGATTTGGCTTTCTCTGCGTCTCTCTGTGATACAGAAGAGGCTAACATTGGATGTTATTCAAGAAGGAATGGTGTGTAATCAGTGCCCTTTGCCTTTGAAACATTGTTCTATGTTCAATTAGGACTATTTTTGACTGTATATGGTTCTTACACTATAGTAAAAACCTGAATCCTTGTAAATTTTAAGGCTAGCATTTGCAGTTCTAAGTAGCTAGTAGAGTTATTATCTTAAGCAGGTGGGATGAACATGGTACTGTGACTAGAGAAAATGTTGATTAGTTAAATGTTAGTTTGTTGTAATATTTGAGTACCTGGATCAAGGTAAAAGCAGTATGCTTCAGCGATATTTGACTAACAAATGCAAACTTGCAAGGGATTGTGTGCTTATTTTTATTTTATCTATCTGAAAGTTGTCTATGGATGCATCGCATGCAAGTTATGGCAGGACAGAAATGCATGGCTTTTGATACCTTCCTCGCATGGCCACACTTCTGACATTCTGGCCACTTTGGTGTCGTTTATAAGTGCAATTTTTAATAGATGAGACTAGTATCTGATTTATGGATAAAAGTGAGTCAGTGATAGAGTAGAAGTTTCTTTCCTTCTATGAAGTTTTGTGAACCTTTGGGAGGGGTGAATTGGCCTACTGCTTTTTCTGATTTTTCTCGTCGGTACTTCATAGTTGGTTGCTTTATGTTGAGGGATGGTAACTTCTGCTACTTGGGTGGTGCTTTTTAATTTGAAACTATAATTGTAATTAAAGAACTTTTTCATTTCATACGTAATTACAGGTTCTTGCTGCTTACGTGAAAAGCATTGAAGATCATGGTTTTATGGTCCACTTTGGGTTCCCTTCTTTTACTGGGTTTATGCCAATACTCAGCCAATCAGGTAATGTTATTCCACAATGGCTACGCTTTATTTACAACATACGTGCTTTGCTGATAGAACAACAAAAACATTTTTTAAAAAAAAAAATTTAAAATAAAATTTGAAAAAATACAGGTTTGCGTGAAGTCTTGAAAACAATTTCTTTGTTTGACTCCCATCTTTCACTTAGCTCTATTTTCTAGATTGTGTAGTTGTATCTTTCAGTATGCATGTTTCTTTGCTTTCAACTGGAGTAACCTTACCATCTGTTAGTTTAATTCCTCAAAATAGAAGTCTATTTTAATTTGTGTTGTATCCAATATAAGAAGATGAAACCTTAGAGCTTCTCCGGTGCAATGTTGTTGATGTGAACAAAATTGCCATTTAGCAGCAACAAGCTTTCTAATCCACATGGCAGAACGTCTAGCAAATAGATAGTGTCGTTTAGTATCTCTCCAATGCATAATATGTTGTCCAATATAGTTTGCCAACAATATAGTGTGCTTATTTGGCATTTATATTTAGTAAAATAAGATCAAAATAAATGATTCATAAATTGGCGTCTCTATCAGTATCCAAGTGTTGAGATTCAAAAAAAGAAAAGAAAAAATCCCATTCAATCAATTTCTCATCCATGATTCTTCGAGAAAAAAGCTATAGTTTTTACAGAGAAATGCCTGGATTCCTTTAGAGCAAAATTGTTGGTCCCAGATTTCTCAGTTCGTCAATCTTCAATCAATTCCTCGTTCCTTGATCCCTCAAGAAGAAAGCAGTTCTCTTTTGATTCACATCAATTCTTCAAGCCCATACTGTAATTGAATCATCATCCTCCTAGATCTTTGAGTGTATTGTTTATTCAAGAAAGAAGCATGGTGGTTTCATCTTCATTTCTTGTAAGAAGGGTTTTTGTCCAAGGTTTCCAACTCCAGTAATCCCTTTGTCTTCATAAGAAGGGTTTTTGTCCAAAGTTTCCAACTCCAGTAATCCCTTTATCTTCAAAGTATCATGTTCATTCTTTCTCTGCAATTTCCGTGACCAGTGAGGCATGCGCCTCACTTACTGTGGTAAGTGCTTTTGTAATTTGCCTCATGAATAACTGCCTTAGTACTAAATTCATGTGCTTCAGAGGGAGGTGCGCCTCAAGTTGGGCCTCACTCATTTTTATTCCATGATTAGTCGTACTGTTCAGCAGCTGTCTAGATTTGGACTCTCACCTTGACAGTGTGTTGAATTGCTGCTTGCTGCCTCATTTTCACAGCCTCTGCAGTAGAAAAATATGTCTACTTGCTTTTGTGGAACACATTTTTTCAAGTAAACAGTGTTATGTTGAAGATGCTCTCCGAAGTTAGTAATCACAGAAATATGGATCTTCTATAATTCAAGTTTATTGGGGGCTTTTGTTAATTATTACCTTTTTCTCTGATATGTGATGGATACCTTTTTGCCGAGGTTCTTACATTTTCATATCAGAGATTTGAATCTATATTAAGTCAATACATTTATGTGCTTACATTGTAATTCTTCTGCATATTCCTTTTTCTCTATCATGAATACCAAATGAGTGAATGAATGAATAGGTATTAGTTATAAATTGATTGAAGTAATTTGGTTCCTCTTTTGTTTTATTATTATTTATTTTTTAACCTTTTTATTTATTTTATTTTATTTATTTATGTATTTTTTTTTTTTGAGCTTCTTATAGCATCTTCCACTGCAACTTTTACTTTATTGCTATTCTATGCTTAAAGGTTTTTAGCTTTTCATTTGCTTTTCAATCACTGAATATTGACCCTGTTCTCTTTTACTGAAGGGAAGGATACTAAGATGAGTGTGGGACAGCTTTTACAAGGTGTTGTTAAAAGCGTTGACAAGGGTCGTAAAGTAGTCCATTTGAGTTCGGATCCTGAGTTAATTTCAAAAAGTGTGGTATGTCTCTTTCCACACTCTAGATTCATTTACCAACTCAATCATAGCAGCTTGAAATTGTCTTGTTAACATGTGGTTATCATATAGACCAAGGATCTCAAGGGCATTTCAATTGATCTTCTACTACCGGGTATGATGGTTAATGCTCGTGTGAAGTCAACCATTGAAAATGGCATCATGTTATCATTCCTTACATACTTCTCTGGAACTGTAAGCATGTTTATTTTTGTTTTGTTCATGATGATACTAATTACTGAGCTTTATTTCGAATTTGTGCATTCCATATCATCTGCTTTTCCATCATGTTACAGGTTGATATTTTCAATTTAGACAAAACTTTCCCCGCCTCGAGCTGGAAAAATTTTTATGGTGAAAATAAGAAGGTATGCATTATCCGTTTGTTAGTTTGTATATGGAAGTATGATCGACTTTGTTTCTCTTAGTGTTACAGAATTTGATCTATGCATAAGCTGATAAGAAAGCTTAGCTTTCTGGTTTAAAGATCCATAGGGTAGATTATCCACTGGCCACATTATTAATTTCATGGTTCTGGTAATGTCTTCTTCTGGAACTCGAAAGTGGGGCATAATCTTGAAACACCCTTCATGACTGTGTTTAAAATGTACTTCCATTTTTTAAAAACAATTCCTCTACTAAAATTCAAGATAGTCCTTATTGTGCTCTAACAAATGATTGTTGTCGGTACAGGTCAATGCTCGGATATTATTTATAGATCCCTCAACTAGAGCTGTTGGTTTAACGCTAAATCCTCAACTTGTTGATAACAAGGCTCCATCCTCTGTAAGCTCGTTCCCCTTGTACCATTAATGTGAAAATTTTTCTAGGCTGTATTTCCAATGGGGCAGTGTTGTCCAGCATATGTGAGATCTCCTTGTATCATGATTTTTATTCACTTCTATTGGCTTGCTTTGACTGCTAGGATGTGCTTTGCTTATCCTTGTTTCTCTTAGAACCCCCTTCCATATCCCATTCCTGATGCCCTCACATTTATAGAGTGAGAAAAATATGTGCTGTCCAACATGGTTTCATCTGTATTGTCTTTTTCCCCCTTCTTTATGATTCTTTACTATTTCTTAATCAGCTCGTTAAAGTTGGCGATATTTTTGATCAATCAAAAGTAATCAGAGTTGATAAGGGGTCTGGCCTTTTGCTAGAACTTCCTACACTGCCAGTTTCAACCCCAGCTTATGTCAATGTAAGTTTATACTAGCTTGTAAATATCAGTTGGCCTGTTCAAATGATCTGTCAATGGCATTTCTATCTGTGAGGATTGCAGGTTCCTGATATTCCTGATAAGGATGTTAAAAAATTGGAGAAGAGTTACAAGGAAGGAAACTATGTCCGTGTCAGGGTACTGGGATTCAGGCATCTGGAAGGGCTTGCTGTGTGTACTTTAAAGGTTGTTACAGTACTACTTCTAAAATCTTTTCAATGTTTAAATACATGGATGTGAAGAAAGTTGTATGTTCAACTCAGTAGATCTAGGGGAATGCCTAGTAAGACGAAGGTAATTTTATTCCGATAGATTATGAGGAAAGGACAAACTAAACCGGTGTTTGATTCTCATTATTTTCTGGGGGTGAAATTAGTGGTGATCTGATGGAGGTTTGAAATGTGTGGTTACAATTGAGCAGTTTTAGGTCGGTGGTAGGTGAATTTATAATGTCAAAATTTAGAATGAAAATCAAAATCCCTTAATTCTTTGTAATTAAAATCTGTTGATCTTTGAACTATACTCAGAAACAATTTCTGGAAAACCACTTGCAGCTATCATCAGGTAATTTTCTACTGATCTGCTGGATGCAGAGGTAAACACTAAGTCAGATAACTCGTATAGGAAGAAACTGCAAGTTGTGACAGTTACTTCATAAGTTTTAAATACACGCCTCGTTGTACAACTTATTTTTTCATTACTAAAACACTCAACAATTCAAACTCACACCAACCACATATTCTCACTTTTTCACAATTCCTATAATCTGTCTCCACCTTTCCACCACACATTTCAAACAAAATATCTTTTTTTCATAAAAAGCTAAAATTTTAGCTACAAAGAACAAAGCCATAAAAACGGTGACATTGAGCCTGAGTTTGTCCTTGCTGATCTGAGACATAAAAGTAAATATCTCTGCTTTTCGTTCATCAAAGAAAAGAAAAATCAGTGCTTGCATTTCCACTGGCTGGTACCCCTGAAGAAAAATCAGTGCTTGCATTTCCACTGGCTGGTACCCCTGCTTTGTTCAATTTTAAGTGACAAGCAGCGCAAAAGAAGTTAAGCTCGGTCAAACCTTAGAGCATCTCTAATGCATTCCATGGATTGTGGGATGATATAGCAGACACGTGCGTGCAAACACAGAGAGAGAGAGAGAGAGAGAGAGAAGCAGTGCAAAAGAAGTTAAGCTCGGCCAAACCTTACAGCGTCTCTAATGCATTCCATGGATTGTGGGATGATATAGCAGACGCACGCGCAAACACACGCATGCGCAAACACACGCACAGAGAGAGGGGGAGGGAGAGAATTTGTAAAATAATGATAATAGCGTGGAACATGTGGATTAAGATTGTAATTCTGAAAGCAATGTGGAAAGTAGTGGGGAAAAGAGGGAACTGTGAAAAGAAAAAGAAGAAAAAAATGGAAGCCAAGGTTTATTCACCGTCGGCGTCTTTATGTCGCTGCCGTGCAGGATGAAATCCATAGAGTTCATTGGAGATGTGCTTAGCTATTTAAAACTTACTTCTGCATATTTCTCAGGAGATGTGGTTATCTTAATTACCAGAGCTTAAGTGTGACTTGACTGTTGACTAGTGGAGAACTCCCCCTGCTCACCATTTGATGGTTATATGAATTGATAATTTTCTCGTGTCTTACATTACAATGATTTCTTCCATTTGGACACTGGATATACTTTGTTATCGTTGCTTTTGAAAAGCGTGTTCACTATCTAATTATTGTAAACCTTTCTATTGATTAGGCTAGTGCCTTTGAAGGTGAAGTTTTCACACACACGGATGTGAGGCCTGGAATGGTGGTAAAAGCAAAAGTAATTGCAGTAGATGTGTTTGGTGCTATTGTGCAATTTGCCAGTGGTGTTAAAGCTCTATGCCCTCTACGCCATATGTCAGAGTTTGAAATAACAAAGCCTAGGAAGAAGTTTCAGGTATTTTAACTTGTTTGCAATGTGCTTTCATTTCAGCGTCCATCTGGATGGAAATGGTGGCTATTGCTGTCATAGGTTTCAGCTTTCGTTACTCATTATTAGTTATGTTTTGCAGGTTGGAGCTGAGTTAGTTTTTCGTGTTCTCGGCTGCAAGTCCAAGCGGATCACTCTTACACACAAGAAAACACTTGTATGCTTTCTTTGGCTTAATAATGTCATAATTAAAAAAGGGGAGACAAAAACTTCACTTCATATGCTTAGATGACTTTTGAGCTATTTTGTTACATTATCAGCTTTTGATTGATGTTCTGAAGCTTGAGTTAACCTACGCCTGCACTTTTCTTAAAGGTTTTAACCTTGCTTTAGTAAATTCAACCTCTCTATCCCCAGTTTCACATTTATAACATGTTTCACATCAAGTTTATGTTTACTCCCTCCCCCACACACCCCACAGTTCTGCATTATGTTGGTTTTGCAACTGCATTCATTGACTAGTGTCATGTTTACGGCTGGAAGAGGTTCATCTATTTTACTGGCCAGAATTTTTTTAGCCAAGCTTCTTCAGTCAAAATTTATCAACACATTGCATATCCGTGGACATTTTGATATTCTTTGAGCAGTCCTCCACTGATAGCAAAGCCATGAAGTTTTCCCAATCTTTTGGCTCAATTTGACTAATATTTCTTAATATTTAGGCACCTTGCTTTGTTTTCCTTTATAAGAAGACAGTGGTTCTGACTTTTTGGAAGTCCTAGCAATGACAACTGATTTTGATATAACTTTCTTCGACACCAATAGCCCCATGAATATCTGTCTGTTGTTGGGGCCGATTAGGGTTACTAGTGGCTGGTTTGGACTATTCCAATTGGCTTGTGGGTCTGGATCTGCTACTCGACGTCCTTGCCAGCCCCTATGTTTCTATTTATTTGGTCGGATTTGTTTTTGGCTTTTGTTTTGGCCCTTTTCGGTTGGTGGCTGGGCTTCTGACAATGAAGTTCTCTTATTGCCTGATTCATGTTCTCTTCCTTTCGTGTAAATAATTTTATTTCAGGTGAAGTCGAAGCTTGATATTCTTAGTTCTTATGCTGATGCAACTGAGGGATTAGTGACACATGGATGGATAACAAAAATTGAGAATCATGGGTGCTTTGTCCGGTTTTACAATGGGGTACAAGGATTTGCCCCTAGGTTAGTTACAATGGAATATTTTGCTTGTAGCTTGAGAACCCTGCTACTGTGTCATGTTGTTCTTGGAAAATTTTGACAATTTTTTTGTGTTTTGCCTATGAATATATTTTTTTCTAGAATCTAATAAAACAAATTGACATCATGTCTGCTCTATTGACATATTGGCCCATTACCACATTTCTGCCACCCAGCTGTTGGCCCACTTGGTGTATCTCCTTATGGATTCTGTTATTCCATTCTCATTGGTGACTAGCAGCACAATTTCCTCAGCTTTTCATTATTGTAGACTAGATTGTGCCTCAGTGCCATAGGTGGTGAATGGCTTATGGCCAACATTGCATACTAACCTCTGAATGCTGTAAAGTTGCCATACTGCTGCAAGAAAAACTGATGTAGTCAGTTCACCCTGCTTTTAATAAAACACACAAATTAATGCCTCATTTGAGAGTTTAATTTTGAAAGATCGCCAACTCATGCCTGATGACTTCTTCTGTCTTGGTCCTTGTAAAATGCTAACTAGTCCACTTTACTTCAGTTTTGGTTACTAACTAATAAATTAGTGTGTCAGTATCCGTTGTCTATATGCCAGTGTCTCTTTTTACTGTCATTTGTTGTTTGGTTTTAACCGATTATTTCAGCTTGACTTGATGTGATCCAAGTGGGACTGCTTCATTAAATTTCCAACTTATTTTATTAAGAAAAGAAGTTCCCTGAGATGGCCTTCAACTGTTTCAGTTGTGGTTCACATTGTGGTATGCTCACATTTTGGACAGAAGGTCTCAGGTTCAAATCACACCTATCCCTCCCCTAATTTCCCTCCACTCGATAGGTATTTCATGCGTTCTGACATCATTGGTCTTATGCCCCATGGTGGTGACGTCTATCATGCTACAAAAAAATATCTTTCATCACTTTCCGGTTGATTCGTATCTGTAATTTAGATTGATACATTTGCTGCATGATTCCTCTGTTATTGGCAAGTAATGTTATATTTAAGGCCTTGAAATAACATTACCTATCCGCACTTCATCTGTCATCTAGTGCTTTTCCCCTCTGCCCTTCTATCATGCTATTGTGTCATTTTATTGTCGCTTGTACCGGGCTTGTCAATGGGCCTTATAGCTATTATGTTAACTTGCTCTAGTATCAGGAAATGCCATTGAAAATCTGAAGTGTGGTATTGGTTACTTGGTAACACAATTGATAATCTTTAATTCATTGTGTACTGTTCTAAGCATGCTACTCAAGGGGAGGGGGAGGGGGAGGGGGAGGAAAAATAAAAAGAAAAAATGGAAATAAGGGGAAAAAATGATTTCCTATCAGGCCTTACATTTAAGGTCTTGAAGGAAGATGAAGTTGATTCATATGATCAACATTTTGTGATAATATTGGAATATCTCAACTTTATGATACTTTGTTTCAATTTTCTCATGGCATTAACAACTTCCTCTTTATATGTGGCAGATCTGAACTCGGCTTGGATCCAGGGACTGAAATTAGTTCAATGAATCATGTTGAGCAAGTTGTTAAGTGCAGAGTTATGAGTTGCATTCCTGCTTCACACCGAATCAACCTCAGCTTCAACATGACATCGTCAAGGTTTGTTGCAAACTTCATTGGAGTTGATTTCAATGCCATAAGCAATTTATATATTAGGTTCCTATGATTTTGATTTTCTCAAAATCAATTATCACTCAAACTCATTTTCAACCACACATTCACTCATTAAAATAATCTTGCATGTAGATTCCTAACTTTCCCTTACTTTTCACCCGTACATTCTCTGAGAAAATCACTTTTCACAAAATCAAGTCCCATAAAATAAAAAACATGCAGGCCCCTTAATATCAAAAAAAGTTTAATCCTAGTAATTTGATTTAATTTATGATCTGGAATAATGTCTTGCGTAGTTATATATTTAGGTTCGTTAGGTTTTGAAACATAAATAGGTATAACCACATTTTTTCCACATATCAGTCGTCTCAGAGAAGTACTGCCCACTTCTGTACTTATTTGACGTTTCAATTCTGTTTTAAAACAGAAACAGCAACCTGGTGCAGGATTCCACTTTCTTTTGTAATAATCTAATCTATGTGATGTGTACTTGGTGCAATTTAAATCTCAACTCCACAGTTTTGCATATTCACAGTGTCAAAAGTTCACTATGTTATCTGAAACGTTGATGGTCCTGGTACCAATATATTTGAGATTTTTACATTCTTATTTTTAAACTGAAACTTTAAAATCCAATTTAATACTGTAGCAGATTGTCGTAGTACATTCGTTTCAGCTTTTAAGTCTGATTTAACTGTGAACAATATAGTTCTTCATTTCTTTATATTTGGTTCTGAATTTTATTTTAGTATTTTATTCGTTGTTTGAATTACGTATGCTACTTTGATAAAAATCTTACAGGGCCGTGGATAACATTTTTAAAGCTGGAACCTTGGTCACTGGTGTTGTTGAACGAGTTATCCCTCATGCAGTTCTAGTAAATGTCAATGGTGCTAGTCATATGAAGGGTACAATCTCTCAGGAACACTTGGCGGATCACCATGGTATGTCGAAACATCTTAAAATCATGACTCTTTGATCTGAATTTTTATTCTTCTAAATCCATATTTTGCTAGTTGAAATGTCTCCTCGTGTCTGCTCCATGTATGTGTAGTTATGATTTTGGTTCAACTGCATTGCAGGCCTTGCGGCTCTGATGTACTCCTCCTTGAAGTCAGGATATCAGTTTGATCAGCTCTTAATTCTTGGTAGTCATCCAATCCTTTTTAGTTAATTGTCATTTCTGCAAAATATGCAGTAGCTGTCTTGTCTGCTTCCATTAATAACTAAGAGTCACTTCCTATGGTTATGATTCTCACAGTAAATTTTGTTTAACTCTCATCCTACACATGTTGCTCTTGTTTCTGTTTCCCCATATCATTAATTAAGTGATTTGAAGGAGAATGCAGGACATGCGCTGGTTAAATCTGGGAAGAAAAGAGCAAAAATTGTATTGAAGTTCAATAAATGTTCCTCCATGCACAGCCATAATGAATGCACATAATATGTTTTTTCACTTGTTAGCACGGAGTACATATTTTACTTGTTTTGCACATAAGTGAAAATCTCTGAGTTTGAGTGGTTAAATTATGGCATTCCAGTTTCTCACTGTACGCTGCTTTTGCTTTTTTAAGTTACTCTGCTTTTATTCTTGTATAATGCATGGCCAAATCCAAGATTAAATTGGTATTTGGCATCTCCTTTAGCAGTTTTTAGCTTCTGAAAGTACTGGTCATTTTGTAAGTAGTTCATAATGAAGTTCTGAATCTTGGTTTGGGATGCCGCTGGAAGAACTTTCGTTCTTCTTGAAGTTTGGTTTATGCCTCATCTTTTCTTGACTAATTGAGCATGAAATTTTGTTTGTTAATTTGTTGCACCATTTGAAATTTGTTTCCCATCTTTGCAGATATTGAAGGAAACAACCTCGTACTCACTGCTAAACTATCACTTGTTAACTCGGCCCAACAACTTCCTGTTGATGTTACTCAAGTTCATCCTCACTCGGTAGTGCACGTAAGAGTTTTTCTTTTAAACTGTTGTGTTTGTTAAAATATATGTGTTGCCATGTCCTCTTTATGAATTTCTGTTGAAGTATCATTCTTCATCCATCATTTGTTATTTGGAGCAAATATAGCATTGGGGGGAAAATCTGCAAACATGCATCTCTTTTGGAAGCCAAAACAGCAGAAAGATTATTTGAGTTTGTTATGGCTGTTATCTATGCTTTTGAGTTTTCAGTTTTAAATTCATTTTCAATTGTGCTTCGAGTGTAATTTAGCAAAAGAATTGTTTGGTTTTCCATGTTTTGAATGTTTTCAAAATTTTTACACTGATGTAGTCGAAACGGCAATTTTTCTTTATTTTAGAAAATAATTTCTTGAAGGTATGAAAGTAAAACAGCTTGAAAAAACCTTGAAAGCAGTAAATAGAACATGCCCATAGCTTTTAATGTCATTCTCTTGTATTGCAATTTTTGCTTTTCAAGTGTCCTATTCAAACTTTTTTCTGAACCAGGGATATGTGTGCAATATAATTGAAAATGGTTGCTTTGTACGCTTTATTGGCCGTTTGACGGGTTTTGCTCCCAAAAGCAAGGTATACATCTGAACTCCAGTAGGTCTTTTTTCACATGTTGGATGTAAATAAGCGATGCAGCTTGATACTATTTCTCGATGCTAATCATTTTATGGCTGGTTCTGTCTATTTGTTTACTTCTTCTGAAGGCTACTGATGAACGGAGATCTGATCTTTCCGAGATGTTCTACATCGGACAGTCTGTTCGCAGTAACATATTTGATGTATGTCAAAAAGTGGGACTGGGTTTTGGTTTGAAAAATTTTAAAGAAATTATATTTTCATCTTTCTTTACCTTTTTCCCATTTGCAGGTGAATAATGAAACCGGTAGAATAACTTTGTCACTGAAGCAGTCATTTTGCTGTTCAACTGATGCATCTTTTATCCATGAGTACTTTCTTTTGGAAGACAAGGTAATATCAAACAATGTAATCGTTAAATATCTTCCTGAGGACCTAGAGACTCAGAGAATACATTTCTTTTAAGAGTATCTAAGAGATGTCGATCACGAATATATCTACAGTAGGTCCAACAAATATTAGAATCACTTGTACTGCATGGTTGATGGTGATTGTGGACTGTTTGTTTCTAGACTCCAATCAATTCAGCAAAGATTCTTTGAATTTTGTGGTATTTATTTCCAGTTATAAAACAATTATCAGATTTCTTTATCATTTTGCTGATTTCCACGTGTTTTACGTGCGAATATTTGAGAAGATTTTAAAGAGTGCTTAAGTAAATTTATTTTCATGAAAGCATGTTGTAGAATAACTGTTTTGGTGAAAGAAATAAGTTACTTTTTGGTTGAAAGGTTCTTTACCTAGAGTAATTTCAGTTCTAGACTTTAAAGCAAAAAGTGACTGAAACGCGTTTGGAGATAAAATTGGAACTTCCTTTACCTTTGTAGACTAGTCAAACATGCTGACTTTCTATACACACGAGCAGACACATTTCTGTTCATTTTTACGGGTATTAGTGTGCCCAATACCACTGGTGAGGTAATTTCTGGCAGGAAACTGGAAAACTAAGGATTTTACTGCAATGTATCAGCTCACTGCTGGCTGTTTGTTCATTTCCATATAGGTGGAAGAGATTTGATCTTAATACCTCTTGTTTAGGGTTTACCTTTCTGATTTTAATTCTGAATCTTCTGGTCATGTGCTTAAGAATACTCCATGATCAAATATTTTTCTCGACTTCATTAATTTATTTACCTCACTCGCACTTGTTTTGGACTTGGTTCTTATTGTTTTTCCAGATTGCAAAAATGCAATTATCAGACCCAGAAGGGTCAGGGTTGGCCTGGATTGATGGATTTGACATTGGCAGTGTAATTGAGGGAAAAGTTCATGAAACTAAAGATTTTGGTGTTGTTATCAGTTTTGAGAAGTATACTGATGTGTTTGGCTTCATATCACATTATCAGTGTAAGTCTTTTGGATAAAATTTTTCAAGAATGAACTGTCTTTATAATTTCACAAGAATAAACTTCCTTTATAATTAATATTTGGGATAAATGTCGTTGCAGTAGCTGGTACCACCTTGGAAAGGGGCTCTGTTATTCGAGCTTCTATTCTTGATGTTTCTAAGATTGAGCGGCTTGTGGATTTATCACTGAAGCCAGAATTTATTGATAGATCAAAAGGAGAGAAGTATTCTGTGCTGACTCGCAAGAAGGTTAGTTCTTCGCTTTAGCTTGTGTTGCAAAGGCCTCCTTTTCTTCTATCACGTCCCTTTGGGCTTAGATTTTCTATGATATGTTTTTTCCCTATTGGTTTCTTGTAAGGATTTTTAAGTTCTAGATGGTTGTCTCCTGTAAGATTGATGATCCGCCTAACTTCTCTTACCCTTCTCTTGTGTGTTTTTTTAATGATTCTTACTGCAGAAACGCAAAAGAGAAACAAACAAAGAGTTGGAAGTCACTCAAACTATTAATGCGGTTGTTGAGATTGTGAAGGAAAAGTACTTGGCATGTGATCTTCCTTCTAACCTTTCTTTATCACTTGCTTCATGAGCATTACCTGAATAATCACACTATAATTTATCATAATGTTTATTTTCTGGACAGGTTCTGTCAATCCCATCATACAATTTTACTATAGGCTATGCTTCAACGACTGATTATAATACTCAAAAGCACTCTTGGAAGCAGTTCACTGTTGGCCAAAGGTAACTCTTTGTGCCTATGCTGGACTGACAGTCCTCTTTTTGTGTATTTGGGAGTGTTTATTTGTTAATTTAGTGCATCATCTGTGCCTCCAAGCTAAAGCCAACTATTCTTATCATTTCTGTTTATTCCTGCAATGGGGGATATTCCAGTGAAAATCAGGATAAATGATACATGTTGGATAACGTTTAACAGAGAGATAATCTAGCGTGTAAAATATATCGAGGACATGCCCTTACTTGCCGCTGTTAGATAGTTAGCTTCTTGCTGCCCGGTATAATTTCTAACTGTAATGTATACTTTATACAGTGTTGTTGCCAGTGTAATGGCTCTTCAAGCCCCTTCCACCTATGGAAGATTGCTGCTGCTTCTCAAGTCTGTCAGTGATGGTGCAGAGACATCCACTTCCAAGAGGGCAAGGAAGAGCTCTAGCTACGAGGTTGGATCTTTGGTGCAGGTGGAGGTGGGGATCACAACTATGGAGCACTCTGAGAGCTCTAATGATATTTCAAAGGCCCTTTTTACCCTTGATACGTAATTCTGTTTGGTTTCATATGCTACTCTTTTGTTGCTTTTCAGATTGTTGAAGTGAAGCCTCTTGAACTGAGAGTGAAATTAGGTTCCGGATTTCAGGGAAGGATACATATCACAGAGGTCGGCGGTTTTAATTAGTTTATTGTAATGGCTAATTTCTGTTTCGGATTCAATTGTTTCTTGTTTGTCGGTTTTTAAATGATCAACATTTGTATGTATAGGTGACTGATGATAATTCTACCGAGAATCCATTTAGTAACTACAGAGTTGGTGAAAAACTGACTGCAAGGATTGTCTCTAAGGGTAATAAAATGGAAAATGACAAAGGAAATCACCAATGGGAGTTATCCATCAAAGCTTCCTTGCTAAACGGTAAAAGATCATCAAATCATTCAACCCATCTCACTTCGCTTTTTGAAAAATGATATGCCTGTCTCGTTGTAAAAGGACTCGTTTGTGTTTCATATGGGTAATTTGATTGAAGAGCATTTTTATTGACACGTTATGTCCCAAAAGCTTGATTTATTTATTTGGAGTTGTCTGCATAATCCCCCGGCCCCCTGCGGAGGATGCTCTCTTTTTTAGTTGTGATTACCTTGTTGGTTAATGCTTTTGGATCACGTATGATATACAGGGCACGATGTTATGGATGGTGTGTTGCTGAATGAGGATTTTAATTACTCGTATGGTCAACATGTGTCCGGATTTGTGTACAAGGTTGATCATTATTGGGCCTGGCTTAGTATCTCTCGAAATGTGAGGGCTCGGTTGTATATTCTTGACAGCACGTCTGAGCCTGCGGAACTTGCAGAATTCCAGAAACAGTTTTTTGCGGGCAAAGCTCTTTCAGGTTATGTTCTGAGTACAAATAAGGAGAAGAAGTTATTGCGTCTGGTTCTGCAGCCATTAGCTGCCAGTCCAAAGGAAGTCAGTGAGAGTGATTTGAATAATTTGCTAAAATCTCGCATATCTGAAGGCAATGTAACTGGTGGAAGAATCTCTAAAGTTCTTCCCGGTGTTGGTGGATTGCTTGTTCAAATTGATCAGCACCTCTATGGCAAGGTTCATTTTACCGACCTGATGGACTCTTGGGTCCCCAACCCACTTTCTGGTTATCATGAAGGACAGTTTGTAAAATGCAAAGTCCTTGAAGTTAATCATTCTGATGAGGGCAAAGTTCACATTGATTTGTCATTGCGGTCATCAGATAATTCATGTGACCAAAGATTTACTGAATCTAACAGTGGAATGTAAGTCTACAATTTGGCTTATTCTGAATGCATGGAATTCATTATAGAAGACTTAAGCTTTTGTATTTGGATTAGTTAAAGAGTCTCAAGAAGGAAGTTGAAATTAGTGTTGTCATTTGTGTTTTTGCTGTTTTTTTCCTAATAATGTTCTTCAGTCCTAGCCTGCTTTCTATACAGATAATTCTTGGCTTTAGCCGCATGATGGTTACCATTAAGTTCTAAATTTTGGTGGTCTAAACGTATTGAACAATTAGGATTTTTGGAAAATTCATGAATTTGATACTGCCTTGTTTAGGTATGAATAAACTGTGTGTGTGCGCATCTGTGGCTTGATACCGCCTTGTTTAGGTATGACTAAACTGTGTGTGTGCGCATTTGTGGCTTCCAACCCCTTGTCAACATGATTCATGAAGTGGAAGATGAACAAATTGACAAATATGGAACTGTATTAACTGAATAAACTTCGGTTCTTTGCTTTATATTGTTTGGTCCCCTTTTTTACCCATGAAACTTTGTGCATATATTTCCATTTCCTAGTTTCTCTGTGTAATGTTAATTGTTTGCAGACATCCTAGCCAACATGTGGAGAAGATCGAAGATATTCATACTGACATGTTTGTACAGGTATCAAAACCTTCCTCTACAAATCTTTCTTAAATTGTTCACTTGAAATGAGACGATGGTTCTATGCTTCAGCTTTCAGTTCTGCTGTCGAAAGTGTATTGATTGAAAAATGTAATCCTTGTTACATGGGCGTGCATTTTATTTTTAACTTTTGTTCACTTTTCATTTTTGTTTTATTCTTGATTCTGCAATGGGTTCTTAGATTACCTAAATATAATGGTGCATTTGATTGCAAATTATTTTCCACAGAAAATGTCATTTTCCTCCCAAATTTTCTTAGTCCAATCAAACACAGATTTATTTTCGATGGAAGATATTTTCCGTCTTAGGCCAAAAAGTGGATATTTTTCTTGAAATCAATGAAAATGAATTGCTATGCGAAGAGATGGGAAAACATTTCCTTGGAAAATAAATTCCAATTCCTTTTCCACCCTCCAATCAAACGCGCCCTAAAGTATTTTTGTTCGTTGAACTTCTCATCGCTTAGCTGCCTTAAAACTCTCTCTAATAGGATCTGTTTCTGCATTTGTGGAGGATTCTTCTTTTTCTGTCTGATTTTCCTTTTAATCTGTTAAAATTCTTGCATCTGCAAAAATCAAAACATACCTTTGGATCCATGAATCTTGGTAACCTCATCAAAATTATGGTACCTCAAGATGATTTATTCTAATACTCCTGCACAGTTCAGAATCCATTGACTTTTGGGTCTATTGAAAATTTATTGCATAATCACCAAAGGATTGTCATTTAAGATAAATAGTTATCTCATTGTGTCAGAATGTTGAAGTCTATTCTAGGTTAAGAAAGTGTTTTCATTTGTGCATCCAGTGCAAGCATAAGAACTTGGTTTATGTTATAAGCACCAGCTGTGATTGCTTCTTCCATGCACGTCTTAACACCGTTTAATGCCATCTGATTATTTTAATTTTGGCATTGGGCAGGGTTACGTCAAGAGTGTTACTCCAAAGGGATGTTTTATTATGCTGTCTCGCAAGGTTGACGCAAAAATTCTCCTTTCCAACTTGTCAGAAGGTTATATTGAAAATCCAAAAGACGAGTTCCCTGTTGGGGAACTCGTGATTGGCAGGTAACTATGTCCTTTATTGGGCTTCCATAATGATGGTGATACCAAATACTGACACCCCCTTCTGCAGGGTGCTATCTGTGGATCTACTGTCTAAGCGGGTTGAGGTGACTCTAAGGACATCTACTGTGAACAGTGTGCCAAAATCTGGCATAAATCCTATAGATAATGTTACTGTTGGAGATACTATTTTTGGAAGAATTAGACGTGTTGAATCATATGGTCTGTTTGTAACCATTGATCAAACAAACCTGGTGAGTCTGGATATGATATACAAACTTTATTAGGATCTGTGGTGATACTATTTAGGGGAGAATCAGTTTTTATTGGTTTTCTACTGACTCCATTATCAAGTGTATTCACGTCTTGAATTGTATTCTTTGATTTTATTATTCTACCTACGGAATCTCATATCTTATATCATTATGTTGTTTGTTATATTATAATTAAGTGTTAATTTTGTATCTGCTGTTCTGTTGGGTGGCTGTAGTGGATGAGACTTTGGGGTTTGTCTAAAAGTCATTAGAAACATTGAGGGTTTGTCTAAAAGTCATTAGAAACATTGATATCATCCAACAATACTTCAACTTAGCCATCCTTTACCATTCAGATCCTCGGTTATCCTGTCAGTACGTTTTTAATTTTTAAATCAATTAGTTGATTGATCTGATGTTTCTCTACATAGAAAATATTATTTTCCGGTGACAATTTGTGGACTGTGATTATGATGTTTTTCTTGGCCTAGGTTGGATTATGCCACATCTCAGAACTTCCTGATGGTCGCGCAGACCTGATTGAGACACAGTATAAATCCGGGGACAAAGTGACAGCAAAAGTTTTGAAGGTACATGAAATACAATACTGAGTGAGGAATATCTAGTTAGTTGCTAAGAAGTTGATAGGCAAAATGAAAAATATAGAACAGGACAAAAGAAAAGCCTTCTGAACACAAGGTACCACAAATGCTTATTAAGCTGGACTTGCTTCAGATGGTGCTGACAATTTTATAATTTAATCTCTGACCATCATGGGCTTTTCTTTTATTTTCAATTGTAATATTTTTGGTTGGCCTTGATTGCAAGTTTCTTTGAAATCTACAAGGAAACTGGACTGTTGGTCTGTTATTGTTTAACCAAACAATATACTCTGTTGTGTTTTTTCATTTTCTTTTGGCAGGTGGATAAAGAAAGAAACCGAATCTCTCTTGGGATGAAGGATTCATATTTTGAAGATGAACAAGCTGCACGAATATCTGCTAGAGAAAGTGATGATAATGCCATTACAAATGGTGATTCTTTTGTTGGCACCAATTCTACAACATTGCCTTGCTCTGTCCAGAATGGAAATAATGAAACTGAAGATGGGCTGCAGCCCATACTAGCTGATATTGAAGCTAGAGCTTCTGTTCAACCACTTGAAGTTCCTCTTGATGATATTGAAAGCTTTGACGTTGAGGATGATGCTAGTCAGAGTATAGCCACTAGTACTAATGCAACTACCATTGATCAGAAAAACAAGAAAACAAAAAAGAGAGCAAGGGAAGAGAGGTAGAAGGATTCTTCATTCTTGTTCTTCCATTTTCTATAGGTGACTTTATTGTATAAGGTAGTTGCTTTCAGCTATAAGTTGTCTCATGTGTTTTAGTTACACTACTCAGGGAACGGAAAATAAGGGCTCAGGAGGACAGGCTGCTGGAGAAAGACAGATCTGAATTCTGATGAATTTGAGAAACTTATCCGAAGTTCTCCAAATAACAGTTATATCTGGATAAAGTACATGGCATTCATGTTATCTTTGGCGGATGTTGAGAAGGCACGATCAATTGCTGAGAGGTATGGAAGTTAATTTTTGTTTCTTGCACTATGCAACTCTTGTACACATTTTAGCTTATATCTGAAGCCACACAGAAGAATACTACTGGTATAAGAGATGCAAAAGAACCAAGATGAGATTTTCACTAACATGCCAAGATGAGATTTTCACTAACATGCATGACATTATGGTTCAAATTCCGTCAATCCCATCTAAGAAATTTTACATTTGGCATTGCTTTTTGGTCATCACTTCCCTTTTGGATGCTAGTCCTGCATTATTTTTATAAATAGAAATTGGTATGAAGTTAATACGTCGGGAAGTGTTGGTGATATTGAGGCAAAATGAAATATTGGACAATGTTTATCGACATTCCTTGGCCGCCTAGCATTTTTTATTGGAGGATTATCTAGGAAACATCTGTTGGCCTGGCATGAAATTGGTCACTGAAGAAGCAACTTGATTAACATCACTTGCTGTAGACATTTTGACATTGATGAAGGGTAATTCTAGCTGGCTTGATAGTTTCTGCTCTGTATCTCTGACATTCAATTTGTTTATCCAAAGGGCTTTGAGAACAATAAATATATCCGAAGAATCCGAGAAGCTGAATATCTGGGTCGCTTACTTCAATTTGGAGAATGAGTATGGTAATCCTCCAGAGGTAGTGTGAAATCCTTTTGCTTTCATGTAGCCTTTGCAAAGTTTCTTACCCTAATTAAGTAAAGAGGAACACTATCATTTTAATTCCAACATATGTTAGGAATCCCTAATCTAAAACTTTCCTTTTCAGGAGGCTGTAATGAAGATATTTCATAGAGCATTGCAGTATTGTGATCCAAAAAAGGTGCATCTCGCCCTTTTGGGCATGTATGATCGAACAGAGCAACATAAATTGGCTAATGAACTCCTTGACAAAATGGTTAGGAAGTTTAAGCACTCATGCAAGGTAGGGACCATTAGTCTTTACTTGTTTTGTATTTGTGTTTCTGTACCTCATGCTGTGCTAAGCTAGAATCTTTCTGTGTTTAGGTCTGGCTTAGACGGATCCAGTGGCATTTGAAACAAAATCATGATGACGTTCAGTCTCTTGTGAACCGTGCTCTTTTGTGCCTTCCTAAACATAAGCATATTAAATTTATTTCACAGACCGCTATTCTTGAGTTCAAGTGTGGAGTTCCTGATAGGGGTCGATCCATGTTTGAGGGAATGCTGAGGGAGTATCCAAAGCGGACTGATTTGTGGAGTGTTTATCTTGATCAAGTAATTCTCATCTACTCGAAACCCCTCTTTTACCAATACATGTGTAAGGAAAAAGGAAATGATGTTTTGAGTCTTGTTCATGCATTCTGTTAATAAAAGTTTTTTATTGCAAGTTTCCTATCTAACTTGAGTTGGAATAACAGGAAATTCGACACGGTGATGCTGATGTCATTCGTGCATTATTTGAGAGAGCAATAAGTTTGAGCCTTCCACCCAAGAAGATAAAGGTTATCCTTTACTGCAATATTTTGGCTTCGTTTCCTCCCCAAATCATGTCATTTTCTCATAGTTCTGTAAATTGCAGTTCTTATTTAAGAAGTATCTCGACTATGAGGAGTCCATGGGTGATGAAGAACGAATCGAATATGTAAAGAGGAAAGCAATTGAATACGTTGAGAGCACCCTTGCTTGATGCTAACTTTTATTCCATTGTACCACTACGCTTTGTGTGCCCATTTTCTTCCAATTGATACCGAGAAGAGTAGTATGCTCCTCCGTTACTGCTCCTCCGTAAAGCAGGAACTGCCTGGGCAGTGTAAAGGGAGTGGTGGCTGCTGACGGGGACTGCGGGATTTTTATTCTACTGCGTTAGTGATGGTTGAAGGACTGAGTAAGGGCTAGGGTGATCCCATAAATTGCTTTTGAAAATGTGTAATTTTGTTGTCAATGTGAGCAAAGATTTATTTTTATTTATTTACTTAATTCTTTTTTAATATAATTCTTATTCTTTTAATGAAGTTATTACTAGACCCCTTTGCGTTTCAGTTTTTAATTTTTAGTTTTTAGTTTTTTATTGAATAATGTTATGTAGCACTAATGGTGCTTAACATCAGTTTAGGTGACATTCAATGTGTCATTTTATGATAAGTGGAATTAAATGAATAAATAAATAATCTACTTAATTCAACTTATCATTTAGTGTCACCTTGATATGGTGTCAAGCACCAGTGGTGTTAAATAGCATTGATCTTTTTTATTTGTTTTGATTTTTAGTTGTGTTTTCAAAGTAATTTGAGAAAAAATTTATTAGCTTTTTTAGTTTTCGTATTTTTACTTCTACATTGGAAGCACCCAGCCTAGTGTAGCTTTCTTGATAAAAATTTTCTTTATTCTGGAAGCGTGTTTTCAAAAAAACGCAAGCAAATGCATTTTGAGACAGCAAGTCTTGGCTCCTATTTTATTCGACTATTTGGGCAGCAGTATTCAACTGAAGAACAAATAGGAATCAAAGGACCTAAAATGTCCAGGAGTTTTTGGGAAGTCCTGTGCAAGCTATGTGGGAGAATTAACATTTGTGTTGACGAATCCATTTGTGAGTTCAGGAAGAAGTTAAGTTTATAAACACAACTTTATGTAAGTTTCTGAACATTATCAGTTAAGGGATTACTAAAGTCGAAGTTAGCATAATTCTGATGGATGGTTGCTACAATATGAAATAAAATATAATTTACATGACTTGTGCAAACTTATTTACATGCGTTGCTAATTTGAAGCATTATTATGCGTTAAATTTTGACAATTGAATATGGCAATTGGTGATTGACCTAGACGTAACTCTGATACGTGTTTTTTATGAAACAGATGGTAATAAACAACAAAAGACTTGTAATAAACGAATGGTTTAAAAAAAAAAAAATTACTCCGATAAGTGTGCTTTAGGAAACAAATGGTAAAACGATTGCTAATTGTAGTGGTAACATTTTTGTCCCATAAAAGTGTCACGCTGGAGAGGAGTTGATTACTCGGAATGTTACTATAGTTTTAAATATTACCTCGCATGTCGTTATATTTTAAAACTTACTTCGAATGTCAATAAACTTATAAAGGTGCCCTTTGCTGCTCCATCAAAACCCGGTTAAAAGAATAACAGCTTTTACGACGTGGTTGACGGAATTTGTGATGTAGCGTCTTAGCCGTTATTTTTTAACATGGTAGTGATAGAATGGCAAATGATATAACATTTTCACAAGTTCTGTGCCATATGAGTTGGGTTTTATGAAATACAATGGCATCTGAGATTGCTTTTGATAAGTATGGTGACATTTGGAATAATTAATTCATTGCACCATTGTTTTATATGAGAAACGCATTTCCAATATTAGATGACCGCTTTACGATATATACCAGATCATATATTGAACGAGTAATTAACCACATTTGCTTTACAAAACTTGAGAACATTTGCTTTACTATTATCATTTGTTTTTCATGAATGAAGTTGGAAAAAAATTCTCAAATATTGAGGCTTTTTTTTTTCCCTCTTTGAAGGATTGGGTTGCGGAAACAAATACTCACAGCATGACACCCATCACTTGAACCGGTTCCTTCTTCTTTTGCAACGAAGATGCTTACAGCGTGTTACATCCTTACGTTGGTGCTCTGGTCATTATTATGCCGATATTGGGTGTTAAAATTCATAAGACCTTGGTGGATAACGGCATCACCGTGAATATTATTTACTGGAGAATTTTCCAGCAGATGAAAATAGACCAAAAGAGTCTATGCCTTATGGAAGCAGGCTTCAGGGTTTCACTAGGTATTATGTGGAGGCTAAGGGTCATATCACGCTCTTTGGGGAACAGGGGGACGAGCCCTGTAAGAAGAGGAGTATAGCGAATTTCATTATCATAGACATGCCTTTGAACCGCAACGCCATTTTATGACGTCCAATCTTGTACAAACTCAGGGCAGCGACCTCAATGTACCACTGTGCCATGAAATTCCCCATCGGCTATGAGACGGCCATCATACAAGGCGACCAATAGTCAGCAAGAGAGTGCAACCTAGACTATGCTGTGAACACAACTACCGCTTCAAAAAGTCTGCACGCTTAACTCTAGTGTTAAAGGGATGAGGTTGAGAGCCTTCTACAGATGGCAAAGTCATAACCAACAGACTAGAAGGCACGAGACTATAATCAAAAGGAACGGGCCACCAACGACCTAACCTCGTAGGCACTAGCTATAAGAATCAGCCGGCCCCTGGCAATAAAGGCACACATTGCCCAAAATTGATAAGGGGGTACATTCTGACAGATTGGCCCCTTTCAAGTCAAAGTATGTCGGGGCAACTTATTTGTTGTTTGGAAATTCTACACTTAAGTGTCAGTTTGGGAAGGCTCATCCCTTTTTGGCAGCCTCCGTAATCCCAACCAGCGGGGCTTGGGCCAAGCAGAATGGGCAATACAACCTCTGAGTTATCCGATAAGCCACATATGGATGCCAGACCTCGAGAAAGCTTACAGACGCTCTCACAGTCATTTCAAACGAGCATGGCCCTCACTCTCTCAAGTATGCCAAGCGTGTCTCAAATGGCACCGCTTTTAGATAAGTGTTTCAAGCGCACAACCTTCTAGGTCCGTCGATGAAACTGCATGACTAGCCCAACGACATTTTTGTCAAAAATCAGCAACCTCTCTAGTGGGCAAGTTGGGAGAAACAATGGTGGAGACAGAGTAGACGAGGAACTGGACGAATACCATCATCCAGTCCTTGAAGGGAGAAGTATCCCTCCAGGTATGGAAGTCAAAAGCCCGAGTACCAAGCTGTCGAACGGGTTATACTGAATAAGAAATATACATGAGACAGAGTTGACACACCTGTGGAACATTGAACGCTTGAAAAATTGGAAAGATGATAGCCAGTTACCAACTCTAAATTTTTGCATTGTCTCCAACCTTTTGCATCTTAAACTGTTAGGCTACAGCTGATAAATTAACATGCCCATACGAGCTCAAAATTTTTGAAGCCATAAGTTTGCAACCTAATAGTTGATATTTCAAATGACAAATGTTTATGTACCTTATGAAATACCCCCTTCAATGCGAACACAATGCGAATCTACAACAGCCGAGTAGAGGTAATGCGACCAAGGTTAGAACAAGCGCTTAACCAGCACTCGCCTAAAAAGACTCACCTTACTGGCTCATAAGCGGCTGTGAAAACAAGCTTTTAGTCATTGACTCCGCACTCAAGTAAAAGGTTCCACGACCAAAGCTAGGACTAGCTCCTTACTAGCGACCAAACACTTGGGGATAAGATGCCCAAAGTTTCAGCTAAAACGAATTGAAACAAGCTTTCGGTTAGTCGGCCCTGCACATAAACAAACCCTTAATCAATTATACCAACGTGTACTCGATCTGAGACTAGAACAAGCTTCTTGTTAAAATGTCCTAACACTTGGTTTAAAAATTCATTTGGGGCTTTGTATAAGCAGGCATAAGCAAAGATGAGCTCCTAGCTAAACAAAAATGACCAACGCTAAGTCATTTTAGTGCAAAATAAAAAATGAGCTAACAGTTGAAAAAGTTTTATTTCATTCATAAGAAAAGTACAGGTGACAAAAGGAACAGGATTTCAAAAGCCCTAAGAGTGGCACTCAGGAGACAAGATCATGTTCTCCCTAGCTACAACTGCGATCTCGACCTCGATAGCAGGAGTAGCAGCCTCAGCACGCTCTCTATCTAGAACGGGAGCCTCAGTTTCTTTAGCAGGAACCGGCACTTCTGTTCCTTTTCAAACAGAAACAGGAGTTTCTAATTGAGATTTGATCTCAACCTCCTCCTCATCTTCCTCATCAGAGCTCACATAGCCACAATCTTCTTTCAGCTTGGCGATCTGCTCTTTAAGGAAGGACAGCTCCCACTCAAGGAGCTTCTTGAAGACCACGCCGAAGATTTCTTTTGTTGTCTCATAGTAGAGGCTGACGATGGCACTTTTGTATTCCTTGGAGGCTTTGTACTTTTCAATCGCATCTTTGTGTTTGATGAGCTAACTGGAGACGACTCGACTCTCAGCTTCCCTCAAGGCCTACTCATGGCTGGACCTTTCTATCGCCAGCTGAGTCTCCAGGTCCTCGCTTTTCTTTTTCCAGACCTCCAGCTTGGTCTGCAAATCAGCTTATTCACCCCTGGGCACGTGAAGTTCCTGCTTATTCTCCCTCAGGGCCAGCTCCAGCTATTCTTTAGCCTTTTTGAACTTGGTCCCTTTGTCAGAGAGTTTCTTCTTCTCCCCAATAAAGCACTCCATACGAGCCATAGCATGCTCGTCCAAGATAGCTGACCAAGCCTGCATCGCTGCACTGGTCTAGAAAATCTCGACCATCATTGAGGTAGCAGCAAAGCCTTCCCACTTCCTGGACCAACCTCACGCCACGCTGTTCATGGCATCTGTAATAGTTCTGGGCATTCCTTGGACATTGGCCGCAAAAGGTTTTTTTTGCCAAATTGAATTTGAACAGTGCCTTGGGCTTTTTGCCCTGTAATTTTTCTAGTTCAGCCAGGTGAGCTGGGTCCATTGGAAGATAAAGGTCCTCACTTAGCAGATCAAGCGGTCCCTTATCAGGTCGTTCCTTGCTAGTCACAATAGGTGCAGGATTAGCTGGAGAAGAGTTGGCGAAGGGCTCCCTAATGACCAACTGGCATTTACCAAGTCACACTGAGGCGATAGCATCAGTATCTAATATAGGCTTTCCTCCAAGCGGCCTTATCCTATCTCATCTTCTTCTCCTCCTCCTGCCTTTTTAGAGCCTCAACAAGTTGCTCAGTAGTCCTGATCTCTCCAGTTTTCTCACGAGCTTCATTCTTTTTCTTCCATGCCGCTCTCTTCCTGTTAGCCTCACGAACAGGCTGCTCTTTGGCCCTTGGAAAGGTATTTTTTCCCTGGAAATAGGAAAATGTCAGGTCGTTGATATCCTCAAAACCAGGTCGTCAGAAAGGAAATAATAAATTCGTAAGGATAGCGGCTGCTTATAGCTGTTGGGGTCTATGGAGATATGCTCAGTCCGGGAAACAGACAAACTGGTGCTCACCAAAAATTCTCTGCTTGCTCCCTAAATAGTGAAGTCAACGGCCAACCTCTCTTTTGATCAACACCTGATAGGAAAAGAAACGCAATTAACTGTCAGTATGCCAGAGAGCGAGAACCCTAATGATGGTCATCCAACTCGTAGGAGAAATTTGAGAGGGCAATTCCCCAAGATGTTAGCAGCTTGGTAACAGGTCGTGGAAGTAGGGCACGAAAGCCGGCCTCAAACATGCTCCCTACCACACAATCCCTCGGGGAATAGTAAGCTAGCTCTAGACCTAGAGGGCCACGTGATCATGCATGCAATAGTTTTGTCTCGGCACTTGTAGATCCTTCTCCTTTACCTTCAGGGGGATATGTTTACACACCCACGGCCAGTCCTTATCACGAATTACCGCCATCGGAAACCCCCTGCTAGAGCTCACCTCCTCCTCATCGTCTTTCTCCTCACTTTTATCATCAGTCCATTCAAATTAGACCTCCGGCACAGGTTCCAGTGCCAGCCCCGTTGTATCCTCATCTGAAGACCACTCTGCATTCACTCTCACTTCTTCCTCGCTACCATTCCCTAAAAGAAAACTCTCTCCACCCTCTATTTCGCAAACCCCCCCAACAAATTCCAAAGGCTAAACAAGGGTTTTGACGGAATCCACAAAAAATTTCTCTTGGAAAACAGAGAGAAAAGACAGTTACTTGTGTGCTTAGATTGTTGCGAAGCCTTGGGAAATGCCGGAAGAAGTTTGGATCTGAAAGGAAAGCCAGAAGAATCTGTGAAACTAAATCTCTGTGAAATTGATTGCAGAACGACGAAAACAAAGGGAAAAAAATAGATAAGGAGAAAAGAGTATACATACGGGTTGGGGGAGATATATGATAGCTGCGTGTGATATTAGGAAGGAAAGGGGCATCAATCGAATTAACAATTACTACCTTTAAGCCCTAGGACACGCCATTCCACTAGATCGTTGACACGTGGCAGAATAGGGCAGGTAAACCATTTTAGAATTCAAAGAGTCTAATTTCAAGTGGCAAAAGTCTTAAGAAAACTAGACTTCAAGGCTGCTAACCCTGAGGATCAAGAACAGCGACATTGAAGGGGCATTTTGTAGCCACCAGGTCGTTAAGTCAGTGAAGGTCAATGGTCAATAGAGGTCCACAGTCACAGGATCTTAGAAGCATGCCTCGAGCGCCTCACTTAATCTGACCACCTGACAACCTAAAAGAGAAGATCTTGATACCTGATTTAGCGACCTACACTACTACAAAAAGACATAATAGGCATCGGTTGTAATGATAAATACGAGTCAGTTGTGACATAGACGTATACGCAGGAGACGCCCGTTCTCAAATTATACGTGTGAATGTTTGCCGATGCCTAAAGTTAACAATAGGGGTCGGTTGTTAGTGTACAACTGACGCCTAAAGTTAACAATAGGCGTTGGTTGTTAGTGTACAACCAATGCCTATTCTCTTTTTCTCTTTTTTTCTTTTTTTTTGGTCGTTGAATCTTAACAAGAATAATAATCACACTTATTCTTTTGAATGAGGTATTCTAATATTTTTATCTGTGCAATAAATAGGATGTGGAAGAAAAATAGAAAATGCTCAAAAGGCTTCAACTTAAAAAAACGAAATAATTGATGTAAAGAAAATATATTTGGCATCTAAATGACACACTTCTAAAACTTTTTTATTTCTAATTCAACTTCAAAGGAAACTAAACTTAAATCTAATGATAAAACCTTTCGCAATAAATCACACACTTCTAGCTTGTTTGTCCAACTTGAACTTCTCATGGTAGTTCTAGATGAACAAATCAGCTCCTAATTAATTTCGTTGCTGGGATTCTCCTCACCGTCGACACCTTTCTCCTCACCGTCGAATAGAATTAAAGCTTCAAGTAGGGCTTTCATTTTCATAGAGCTAAAGGAGGAGGAGGAGGAGGAAGAAGTAGTAGTTTCCATGGGGAAAACATAAAGAGAGTTGAGGGTTTTGAGATATGAAGAGCCAGCCATATATTTTTATGCGTCTTGTAAAAGAGGAGATTTTATAAAAAAAAACGCACCACTATAGGCATCGGTTGCTATGGAGGAACCGACGCCCATTCCCAAAAAAATATTAAAAAATTAAATTTGCACTATAGGCATCGATTTCTCCATAGGAACATACGCCTATAGTGCAAATTTAATTTTCTATTTTTTTCAAAATTTCATGAAATTTGAATTTTAAAATTTCATAGGAATTGATGCCTACAGTGAAATTTAATTTTTTTAATATTTTTTTTCAAAATTATGAATTTCAAACTATAGACGCCTATTGACGCCTATAGAGGAGCCGACGCCTATTGTTTAGCGGGTACTATAGACATTTGGTTTTTTTGAGGAGTTGACGCCTATTGTTTAGCCGAAATTTTCAAAATTACCCTCGCATGTGTTTTGCATGTCCTTTTTCCCAATAACCGATGCGTATGTCCAATTTTTTGTCCAATTTTGTAGTAGTGCGGAGGAATGGATCTCTACTCGTGCATTCTTGTGGTTTCAGGTCGTTCGAGTGATACGCCGACGAGCTCATAACTCCTCGACCTGGAGCTGCGACCTAGCGAGAATGCCGGCTAAAGAGTAGCTTGGGAACCTACGTGGGAAGCCTTATCCCTTGCGGCTGAAGGGACTCCAGCATTTAATGCAAAACGATGGTTACCTGCCCTATGCATGGTTTAAGTAGCCATTAGTCAAAAAGTGCAAGTTTAATCTCAATCGATTTAACCCCTACGTCATTCCTGTGGGCCTGATATTAAATACATGCAATCATTGCCCTCATGCAAGCGGCAAATGTACGCTATAAATAAAGACAAACGAAACTGAAAAAGGGTCTGACACCCTAATCTCATTATTCTTGTCATTGGTGCATTTACGATCTTTCATTTATTACAAATATTCTCTAGGGTTTTACATTTGTTGCTCACATCGATTTAAATACAGATCTCTAGATAATGAGAATCAGAAAAAACAAGCCTCCGTTCACGTAATGGTGGGTCCCATCACGAGACTAAGGGCCAAAGAAATTGAAGAGTCAATGATAGAGCTAATACGAACGTTTGAATCAAACATAAACATGGGAAACAATGAAATCCAGCTGTGATTTGGATGCTAGTAAACCAGAGGAAATTCATTTGATTGAAGTTGAGCAACCGTGCAAAAAAAATTGTCACTTGGATTGACAACTTCATGCTTGCATTAATTTGTGAGGAATTCTCTCCTTTCCGCTCTTGAATTTTCCAAACCATCAAGGGTTGATATCTCTTTGTGGGTTTAATCCTATATCTTGTGTGTTTGATTCTATTTCGCTTTGGGGTTAGAGTTCTTACTCTAATTTATTTCGGTTTAAAGTTCAAACCTCCACCACATGTTATCTTTCTTGAGTGATTCCAATTGGTTGTGAGAATCTTGGTCAATATACTAACACGGTTCATATCATTTTTGTTCTAAAATTTGAAAACGAACCACTTCTACAATTTATGAAATTGAACTAAGGGGACCTTAAACTTTAAAGGAGTTATATGTGGTTTTTAATTGCAATTTCATATTTGAGAAAATTAATAAGTTTTGAAAACTTAAATTTGCTCAAATATTCAACTAAATGAAAATTTGTTTTCAATCAAAATTGTGTGTTTTAGCTTAGTTAAATACTTCGATCAAAATGAACTTCAATTTTTTATTTTTGTAAAATTACACATTTGACCTACGATATTTTAAATTTTATAAATTAGAGTATGATCACTCTAATTCGTGATAACTAAATAAAAAGTGATTTTGTGATATCCTTACATACATATATATAATTGATTGATTATTTTGATAAATTTATTAATTTTATTTATACGAAGTTAATTGATCAATTAGACCGATTATCCGTTATACCATACCTAAAATGTTTAGACGTCCCTTGTCAATAACCCAAATTTATATATTAACATATTTATTAACATTGGATATTAATTCAATAGTTGTTTGTTGGAAGATTATGATTATATACATCAATGTGATTGACTAACTAGTTTTCTTCATGACTCGAGAAGACTAACAGGGCCGTGCCTGATATTTTATGAGCCTTAGTAAATATTTATTAGGGGTCATCTAATCATACATAATACTAAAATTATATATAACAAATATCGTGTATATAAATTTAACTAAAACCATTAAAAACTTATATGTAATGAACATCAAATATTTATTCATTTTTAAAATTAAAACCACAAAGTCACAATAGAAGTTTCAAATTTCTCTGTTCTTTTACCATTGAAGGAAATGGAATTAGTTTTAGAAAATAAGGGTTTACTTTGAATTGAATTATTGAATAAATGTCGTAAGTAGATGTGCAAAGAAATTAGGATTTAGGCCTTACTAAATATTTTTTTTTTCAAAAATGAAAATTTAAATGGCTCTTCACTTCATCTTTCGGGGGCCCTAGGCGACCGCATAGAAAGCCTAGCCTCAGGCACGCTACTGAAAACTAAATAGGTGAATTCCGTAATTATCCATAGCTCGATATTATATTTATATAATATATATATATATAAAATATGTGTAGTTAATTACATGCTACACGTTTTTGTTATAAATAATTGCGATGAGACCAATCCATTAATTAAAATATTAAATTCGTATACTAAATGTTAATATATGTCTGCAACTATAACTGTTATAGTGAAAAACTATAATTCATTATCGATGTCAGTTTATTAAGTAACTCAAGGCTGCTGTCACTTATGAATATAGTGACCATTAATGCGTGTAAATGTAAATTACTTTCTAATTGCAAATTATTAGTTAACAAATGTTAGATATTAAAAAGTGGCACTAAAATTAATGTTTGATTCTTCTTCTTCTTCTTCATGAATTGGCATTGATAAATTGCTGCGTGAATGTTTCGAAAACGTAATGATTTTAACTTGATAGCCCCATTAGGTTTTGCATGCTTAGTCCTCTCCTGATCATCGAATTTTACTACTACATTCTATCTTTATAAATTTGTGTACTTCCCGTGTTGTGCATCGCACAAGTGAGATATACTAGTATTCTTTAATATGAAGCAAGTTTGAAGAAGCAATTGTTCTAATGTAATTATCACAAATTTGGAAGAGTTATCCTATTTGAACAAATACACATATAAAAAATCTAACAAAATTGACACATGATACAATTTTTTTAATACATCACATCACTTTTACATCAATATTTATCACATAACTCATATGTCAATTTTGTCCCCCTTTTTGTCTCTATTTTTGTCCAACTAGAATTTTCCAATTTGGAAACATTTACAGACATGACAACTCATCCTTATGTAATCCAATGACTTTCAACCACTTGTTTTCAGGTGATAATTACAGTCAATGCGATGTTCTTTTCCTATGAGTAAGGATAAACCTCTCTATCAGCTTATTGATTATAGTTCACCGGCTGACAGAAATTAATGCATTTAATGGAGAAAATTTGAAGGGTTAAACTTTCAATTAAAGCATTTAGTTTGTTTGAAATTTAGACTTTTATAGGACGAGCCTGTCAACCGGTAAACTAACTAGTAAACTAATAGGGATTTGTATCATTATCATATTCCTATTACCGAGCTCTTTCACCAAGTGTTCACCCGCCAACACCCATGTTTACATGCCGGATTGATTTGATCAATTACCACTCACACTTCTTACTGTTATACATGCTCACATGCGTTATACTGACATATTCAATGAGCTCTCAAGTCATTGTTGAAGTTTTATTGTAATAAAGAATGCTTCATTTCAGCTGTTGAGTGTTGGGGTTGAAGAAATGGATTGGAATTTATCAATTTAAGCTGTTTTTCTTTTTTTATTTTTATTTTTATTTTATTATTATTATTACTTTTTTTATTTTTTTGAAACAAAGCTGTTCGCTGCTTTAGAAGCCAAAAGAACGAACAAAAAATGATGTGAGGGTAAGGGTTAAAAGAACAAAAAACTAGTAGGAGTTCCTATCATAAATAACATAGGCATGGCACGGTTTTCATGTTCCTAGGGTTTTCAGGGTTGATTTCGACTAGAGCTTATCTCAAATATTGAGGTCGATTATTACCGTGAGTGGCTAGGCGAGCCTAGAACCGGGGCTACTAGCAGTTTTAGAACTTGCTTGACCCTGCTGGTTCTGGACTTCAAAACTAGTAGGTATACATGTAGTGTGATCCGACACTAAAATTGCAAGAACAGGAGACTCGTAAAATTGCTACAAGTGAGTCGAGTTTAAGGGTACGCCTAAGCATCATCCATCAAAAAGGATTGTACTGCAAAACAAGAGTTGAAATAATATCGATGAATGAATTTGGTCATTTCTTTCAGAAATGTAATACAGAAGATGGATACTGTTATCCTGTGACGGCCGGTGTTACAGAACTGAGTATAGAAAATAATTTTCAGTCAGATTTCTGAAGCATGTTAAAGAAGTAAATGAGACCGGACGCAGGAGGAGAATTTATACAAGTCCATCTTCGTCTTCGTTCTCATCCTCCTCGCAAAGGAAGTAATCTTCATCAACATCATCAGTTTTTATTTTGCTCAATTGCTGTCTTCTGAGCTGATTGATAGCTTCTTGCGTATCAAATATCAGTGCATCTTTTGCAGCTTTAACGGGATTTACTTTTCGAAGCTGACTCTTGTTTTCATCATTTTTGCTTTAGACATTTTGCATTCCTTAGTGATGATGCCTTTCTCTTGGCTTCCCTGCAATGTAACTGATCGATGTACTTCTCGTGTAATGCCTTGTTTTTAATTGGTTTCAGAACGGGAGGGCTTACAAAAGCTGCATTGCAAGAGCTCTTTAATGCTGAAAGTCGCTTCTTATGAGTGGAAGAAGATTGTTCTGAGCATTTTTGAAGAAAGACGAGTCCTTTTCTGTCATGCTCCGGGGTGGAAAACGTTATACCGTCATGACAAAACTGAGATGACGAATCTGTAGTCGGCTCAAGAACTGTAAACAGATCTGCTTCATAATCTTGGTCTGCATTTTGCTTCTGTAATATTTGCCTTACAGTTCTCTGTGCAAGAAGGCTCTTCCCCTTGGAGGATCTATACTTTTTAATTTTTGTTTCTGCCAAATTCAGCAATTTACTTGCAGAAAGTGGGACAGGTGATTGATCTTTCCTCTTTGCCCTTGAACGCGTTTGAGGTTGGGATGGGGTCAAGTTTTCTGATTGAATTCTATCAAAACATTCTTGTGCAGATTTTCCAGGTACCTGCATAGAAATGCAAATGTTAATTTAAGATCGTTAGTTAGGTTAATCAGCAGAACTATATGATGTTCCAATTACAAAAACGTAGTAAATGGTAGCCCTAGTTCCTAAACTTGTCTGTCAGGGAACAGAGAATCCAAATTTCAGCAGGAAATGAATATTGGTAGCTTTTTGATCTCTTCCTTTTGAGGTCAGAATCTGATGTCTTTGGCAAAAGTCTCTAAAAACATGGCCATTAGTCATGCAAAAATATATCAAATGCGATATTACTAAAATGACTTCAAGGCAAAGATAAGATTCTTGACAATTTAGTATTATTTATTTTCCATATTGACAAGAAAGACAGGGTATAAAAGTGGACCATAAACACGGTGTTAACTTTGCCTAATAGCCGTAATAAGAATACCTAAAAGATTTGATGGTAAAGTTTTTTTACACTTAGGTCAAGAAAATGGTATCTTTAAGAAACTGATAGAAAACTTGGACATGTGGACCTTATTTAGTAAAAAACACTCTGACTCTCTAACAGCAACGTCCGAGTAATCTACTAGTAAAAACTGCTTAAATTTAATAGTTTCCCACGTGGATAAGAAACAAACCTCCTTGACCTTAAATGAATATCTCCAAGAAAATATTAGTCATGAAGATCCTAGGACCCGCGAACAGTTAACAGAAACCTATTCATGCAGCTTTGAAAGCTGTAGACATTTCTGTTCTTGGGTTAGCAAGTTGACAACTGCTGTAATTTACATTCCATTCTAGCCCCCGAGAAATTGAAACCAGACTGCAATTTCATGTGATTCTAGCGCACAAAAAGAGCTTGCACATACGCTTGGCCAAAGGCCCAAAGATTACATTTCACGTAAATGTGGAAAAGCAGCAAAAATATAGCCTTTGCTTACCCTAACATAGATTTGCATTCTGATCTATTTTTAGATCAGAGTTATTCGGTGAGTAAAACAATATGAACGGTTTTTTGTTCCCGAGCCTCCCTTGCATGGGTCTTTAGATTTTCAAAATTTTCTGCGTCCCTTTCCTTCTATGTTGTTCTTCTCTTTTATCTATTTTATTTTATCGTTCTTGAGAACTGTATGCCTCAGCAGTAGTTGCACAGAGCACAATATTTTAACCCAAGTCAACTGACTTTGTCAAGAAAATTACTTGCTTTGTTTATGAAGTCCTGTTAGTTACAAATAGGTTCCATAAAAGGCCATGTATTCCTCCCCACATACAACACCAAGCTGTTAATTATTATGCAAATAGAAGCCCATACTTTTTACATATATAAGTTCAGAATTTAGATAGGCAATTTGCCTCCTTGGAGCTTAAATCAATAGATTGTCAATGTTGACCTATGGCTAACTTGAACCTTATTGTTTTTATGATAACAAACAAGAATTTATTTAACTTTTTACTAATAATTGTCTTGCTTGAGCAATTATGTTCTCCAAAAGCAGTCATTGACAAATTGACTCCAGAAAGAAAGAAGATGAAGAGCTTACTAAAGAAAGAAACTCATGACTATCTTCATCAAATTCTTCATTATTTAAATCAATTCAAGACAGACAATGTTTTTGAGGCATCTCAAGTGTTCAAGCAACATACATGACGATTCAAAGACTTGTACTTCAAGAACTCAAGAACATTCCAATTCTAAGTGTTTCAAACTTTGTGAAGGTACATATACTTTTCAACACATGGCATTGAATTATTTTAAGCTCAAGAAATCCTTGCATACATCACAAAAAAGAGCACTGTCCTCAACTGTTTTTTAACATTACATTTAAATTTGAAAATTGAGAAGAAACTGTGTAATCAGTGATCAGCCGGTTGACCAGTATTTGTGTTTTGATCTACTGGTTCTCATGTCTCGAACATAAAAATGTCCAAAGTTTCCTGACATAGTGGCTAACTGGATTGGCTAATTCGTGAATTGTCTCTCATCTCTACTGTACAACCGTTATCATCAGACCTGCAGGCTTTTACAATTATCTTTTTCGTTTCAGTATTCCTCAACCACGAGTCAGCAACTCATTTGACACTTAGGAAAAAGCATGTCAGTAACAAGCGCTCCTGTAGAACACCTATATCAGCGGTTTTTCATGAAATGCCCTTAAAAGGCACCAGTAAACTTAATGGTGCAAACTACATAAATCTAGTAACTGCTTACAGATAACTAATCCCCCCATTTCTTAACGAGTTTACTATAGCAGCATATACACTGTATTACCATAATAATGCAATATTCGCGACCCTAGGTTGCTCTGGCTCCTCTTCAGTTGCATAGTGGCATTGCAAAGGAGCTGGATCCTATATTAAGAGCCTATGATATATAGTCACACAAGTAGCAGAAAATGCAATGAAAAAGAGAGGAAAAAGAGGAAAAAGAAGAAAATGCAATGAACAAGAGAGAAAAAGGAAAAGACGAACCTTAAAGAATATAAACAATAGGGATAAGGTAGAGGTACATACCATACGAGCAACTTTTTTCCAGAAGTGAGGCGTAGGCTTAGCAGTAAAATAAGCTTTTTGCAATGCCAACTCTTGTTCCCTAGTCCATCCTTTAACAAGCCCATGTTCTTCCTCAATTCGACTTCTTTTCCTGTTCTTGTGGATCGATGTCTTTCCTTTATATCCATTTTCCTCCTTTTCATCTTTTCCTTCCCTGATGTCAGCACATTCCATATCACCAGATTTCTTTATACTTTCTCTAGGTAATCCTTTAGCCTTTATCTCATCTGAGTGCTGAGCCAATTTGTTATTGCCCTTCTCAACAGTAAATGTCACTTGACTATAACTAGAAACAACCCTCTTTCCAGCATTACACTCAAATTTCTCAGCATTACACTCAAATTTCTCAGACAAATTGATACCCAATTTAGCATTCCCTTCATCTGACAAAATCCTTAATTTCTTACTGGAATCATCCCTTCGACCACAATCAGTAACCTCAATACTTGGATTCCTCTTCTCCCGAGTCATGCTTCGGGTCACCCTCCTTCCCATCACATATTTGTCTCCGACGTCCATGCTTTCAGGGCAGCTACGGAGCCAGGATTTTAAACATGGGTATGCAGAATCCGTAACCTCAGTACTTGGATTCCTCTTTTCCCGAGTCACGCTTCGGGTCAGCCTCCTTTCTATCACATACTTGTTTCCCACTTCCATGCTTCAGAGAAGTGGCGAAGTCAGGCTTTTGAACATGGGTATGTACAAAATAAATTGCAAGAAAATTTTAAAACAACCTCATTCGTATTTGCATCCTCCACATTTGATGCCCTTTCACACCTATCACCCCAACATTACTTTAATAAACATTTTGCTTAAGAGATGGAGATTTGCACTTATACTACCTTAATGAAGCAGTGAAGAGATTCTCTGGTGCAGTCGTACGCAGCAACTGCTCTCGTCGCGCGAACGCGCCCTCTACAGTCTACAGACTCTGTGTCTCTCGAAATCTAGTCCCCGGTTCCGATTACGTCCCTCGCGGTCGGCCGTTGGTCCTGTTCAGGAGGTGAATGGATGAAATGAAGAAGACAATTTTGGGGGCTAGGGTTTTTTCTTGATTTGCTATTTTGACTTGGGTTAAGTCTTAAGTTTCCTGTTATTGCAACTTCTCCAGTCGCCACATCCTGAATTAAGAAACCGCTGCGAGAACAGTTAATTGAATTGTGTTATAATATATTTTGAATGTGATTTAAGTTGAATGGTTAAATTTTGTTGATAAATGAAAAGTTGTAATTTGATGTGATAAAATTATAATACATTCATGTCATAACAGAAATCAAACAGGTAAATTTACCAAAAATTTCTATCAGTTTTGTTTCTCAAAAAAGTAGAAGGTGGATTTTTAACAATAATCTCAAATAGAGTCCAAGGCGAGAGAGGGCATGTGTGAGAGAGACTGATGCAACTAGTATACTGCTCCTCACAGTGGGCATCGACTATAGGGTTTTTCTTTTTTAATTTAAAGTGAATATAAAATGACAATTGATGTAATTTGAGTTTAAAATGTCATGCACCCGATGTACAATGCATATTAGAATTTACTGATTTTAAATAAGAGAAGATAGTAGAACAATAATTAAAATATTGTACAACAATTTCCAAAATTGTAAATGAACGGTTATACAACCTGTAACGACGACACTTACAAGCACGTTATTTGATGAAGGAAGCGGTATAATAAGACAGGCAAATGAGATGTGTTTATAACGAATAGTACGTTTTGCACTAGTTGTAGGATTTTTAATGGCAAGTCTGTCAATTGGCATCGGCACTATTCTGTCAATATTTGTAAATTGGAGTTCACTTTGTTTACTTGATGAAGAATTTGCCATGACAAGAAAGTCATGTGAGGTACGTTCTTTTAGTGAATTAGACCGATTTTTCAGTCGGTTCCCAGTTTTTGTTTGAATCGGCCAGTCCAATCTAATTATCAAGAGGTGGCAAACCCTGTATAGAAAAATAACCAAATACATTTGACGCCAAACATATGTGAAAAATGGAAAGAATGAAGTCGTCATCAGCCAACTCTAAATTATATTGAAATGAGATGAGACAATGATTAACATTATAAATCCATGAAAGTCACACACCCAAAATAAAATTGACCAGCGCCAACATCTGGGTTTTAAATCAAAAAATCCATATGGTAAATTTTGTAATCCAGCAACGACACAACATTATCAGTAGATTGAAAAATGGTAACTTTTAGATTTCTAGAAGAGTAATTATGTCACCAGTACAATTTTTAATTGGGTAGTCATATTCACACTATAAATTTTACTAACTATGACATATATCAATTATTACATCTAACACCTTTTAACTTTACAAATTTTCAAATTTAGGGATCTTTAACTTTTTTACGTTATGGTTTTATATATAATCCTTTAACATTTATTATATCTTATATACAATGATGTTTATCTTGTAAAAATTCCGTTAAAAGAGACATCAAATATATTGAATAAGCAAAATAGTGAAAAATATAAAAGTAAAAAATATGGTGCAGTTGGTAAAAATTGTGGCATGAACATATTTTTTCTTTTTAATTATCTACACCACATTGTAAAACCACCACTATGAAAATAAATTATTTTTATAAAGATACCACACCCATTCTTTCCTACTTCTCTAACTAGTTATCATTGTATTTTTATTTTTATTTTGGAAAGGCAATAAATCGTTCATTTCATTTTCAAACGAACAACATCTCCAAGCCAAAATGGCAAGCATTCAAAAAGGAAAAGGAACATGATTTGAGAAAAGCAAATCCCGCAAATGGAGTGGGCAACGTCCTTTCACAGGGAACATACTTGCACGGACCACAATCATTATTCTTCATAAACGAACAAATGTCATGAAGAAGAAGAGCATGGTGATAAAATTCAAGGTCAGTTTGAAGGTTTGAAACTAACTGAAGACTATCTAATTCAATAAGCCTAACCTCAAAGCCTTGATTTTGAGCCATTTTAAGACACATTTTAAAAGTCATAGCGTCTCCATTTCTCTACACCTTGGTCAAAGAAAACTCCATGAAGAAGCCATTAACCTTTTGCCAATGATCTTTTAAAAAAAAAAAAAAAGAAAAAACGAAAAAAAAAAAGAAAGTCTTTTTGCCAATGACCATTTCCGAAGAAAATACATTATTGTAAGGGTGCAATCCAAAATTTCAACCAGAACTTCAATTTATTTTATTTTATTTTTATTTTTTTGGGGGGAACCCAGAACTTCAATTATTGGTTAAGGAAACCATTACGACGATCATTAATTTTTATTATCTCCGAGCATAGTCAAGAGACAACAGTCCTAAATTTCAAAGCTTATAACATACTCAAATAATCAAATCTCAATTGCTTTTACTATTGACAATCTTAAAATTCACTTGCCGAAATTATAAATTCTAAGAAATCAAGACGGAATTTTCAAATTAATGACAATCAATTGGAATTAGGAAACGCAGAGAAACAAGAAAAATGGAAAAGGAATGGAAAACAAGACGGCAAACCCAAATAGCCGGTGGATAGCGATGGCAATTCTGAGGACGACGGCAGCTGAGAAAGGTTTGCCAAGTTCGAAACTGACTCGAGTGAAAGGAAAAAATGAAAACAAGAAGCAAACCCAAATATAAAGCAACATTCAATTCAATCACACAACCTGCTTTTTTTTTTTTTTTTTGAAAAGGACCTTTTTCTTTCATTGTTATAGTAGTGTATGTAGTGAAAATTTGACGAAATTAATAGAAAGCATCTCTCAGAGCACCTTGATCTCGAAATGGCAATTTCAAACCAGCACCAAGCTAAACGAAAGAGAAAGTGATGCACAATGATAACTAGTAATAAATTACAAGTGGTTCCAACTTTCAAGCGTTTCAGATCAACTCGATATGAACAAGAAAAACCCGTCCACTGTACACCAGAACACAAGTAGAATTATACACGCATTTAGAATTCAGTTATCCCTAGATACTTGTCTGGATTCAAGAGCATCATTTCCATCCATCCCTGTTGTTTCTAAACGCGCAACATCCTACAGAGTAGACAATGATAAGGAAGACGAGGAAAATGATGTTGATGATAGCTACCTTTTTCCAGTCTTTCTTGATGTTATCGAGCAACCCGGCCTTGCAAGAGTTGCAGTTGTAGCATAACGTGTTTGGATCATTGCTCCATGCATTGCAGTCAGGATTTTGAAAGGATGAGCTTGGTGTCCTAGTCCAATCGGTCGGGCTTACATACTGGAAATTACAGTCATCTGATGGCTTACAGCAACCGGACTGCCAAAAATTAAATTATAAAAGAAAGCAAAGCAATAAGAAATTCCAACTAAACAGCATGAATTTAATCAAGAAGAAAACTAGTCAGTACATTTCAAGTAGATTACTTGCTAATATTTAACCACAAAACGTGCTCCCTATTCGTTTGAACCAATTAAGAGGATTTCAAGGATCTTTTTCTTGTCTTGTGGAATTAGGCAGTTCAGAGATAAATAATGTATATTTTTATGACTGTAATCCTTGATTATAGTAATTGTAGTCCTACTTATTAGGTAGCTCAGAGATAGATTACTTTCACAGCATAGAAGATTCCTGTAATGATATCATATTCAAGTCTTCAAAATAAGCAATCTATCCTTAGACTTGTGATCACAGTAGAAATTTGGGAGACTATTATTTGGTTCTGAAACAAACCACACCATAATTTCTTTTGGTGATAGAAGTCAAATTCAAATGCAGCTGCCACTCTTGTGAGGTACAATTTATCAAAATGCATACTAAATTAACATAAAACCAAATAAGCAATCAAAGATATTAAAACTGGACTAACAAAGGACACTAGCAAAGTATATCTTTGAACAGCTTGAATGAAAAATTATATGAATTACAAGGAACACTAGAAGATCAGGTGACCATTTGTTCTTAATGGTTTTGATGAATGGCTCCAAAACCTGTCTTCAACTGGAAAAGCTAAATGATCAAGGGTGGCCAAGCTGGGGTCAAGCTCAATACATAATATTTTGTCGATAAAAACTGTCTCATTCAATAGATCTCCATGTGAATTGAGATTCTTTAGAGGGGTTCGCATGTTCGACTTTTAAACAGGGGACCAGGGAGACAGAAAAAATGTTGTGGGTTAAACCAGATGGTCCTATCAAATTCTTATAACATTTGCTTTTGAGATTCCTCTTCCGATCTTTTCAACGAGAAAAAACAACATTTTTCCAGGCATCACAAGCTCCACTAAGTTAAATCAACTCAACTTTTTAAAAGCACCAACAATCCAACTACCGCATATCACATAAATAACTATTCCATGAAAGAATAGTTAGGTCCCGGGTTCGAGTCCTACCATCCCCTCCCCTCCATCCCCCTTGTCAAAAAAAAAAAACCTATTCCATGAAAGAATCTTTACTCGAAGTAAAAAAGAAAATATTCAATGAGCCAGATCGGGCTCTATAAAGGAGCCTAAAACCAATAAAAAACAGTCAAGTCACATGACGTCCGAGACTTGACATGTGACTTGACTGTTTTTTATTGGTCCTCGGGCTCCATACAGGCTCCACATAGAAGCCCGATCTGGCTTCACAAAAGTGTAAACATACTCTTTAGAATTAACAAAAGGGGGGGATAATTGAGTTGGTATAAACTCAGACCACATAATGATGCAATAGACCCCGTATAACCTAAATAAGAATATTTCTAGGGAAAGAGCTTTCTTTGAGAAAAAATAATCAGCACAAAGTAAAAAATTTTCTAATTAAAAGAAAAGAAAAAAACAGATTCGAGTTATAATTGCATACAGAAAAGAGTACGAAAAACTAATAAATGACAAATACAGAAGAAACACTATCCAAAATCACATAAAATGGATATTTTCCACTGTATAATACAAGGTAATCCACCAAATACATATATCAAATTTCAGATTTATATTCAATTGAAGAACCAAAGGAAAGTAGACTGACCTCAGTGTAGGTCTAATAAGGTAATATTAGTCCCATTAATTTATAATAATGCATTTCAAAGAAAAAAATCCCATTAATCATGACAACACCAATAGATACACATTCTTGCATAGAAACACATTAGAATACACAAGTATATCCATGCAAAGCAGGAACTCATATTTGAAGCTTTGGAAAATAACTCTTCCAAGATCCTAATTTCTGATTGTAAAGAACTCTTAAGAAACACATAATATAAACAAGACTATTATATTGGCATTGTTGCGTCATTTTAACAGATTAATCTTTTAGACGAGACGAATCCGAAAACTTGTGCAGGTAGAAATCAAAAGATTACCTGAAGGGCAGAGAGGTGTTGTTTGTGAAATACTTCAATGTTGGGGGAAGACCCGTTATTAAGCAACCTCAGGCAGATCTTACTATCCTGCAAACAACTCCTAATTCTGTTCCAATTCTTCTCATTTTTAACCCTTTTCTGCAGCCAATTGGAGTAATCTCCCAACCTGTACTCTTTATACCCCCTACCAGATACTGCCTCACCAGCCCCTTTATTTGTAACCACAAAGGCAAATATTGTGAAGCAAAATAACGCAATAATCAACAAGAACATTACCAAAAGATAGACCCATAAAAGCCATGTTACCCTGCAGCATGAACCCACTAAACCAGCCAATGAAACTAACAGAATAAAGGCACCTAAAATAATCACTGGCACGTCAAGAAACCTCTCACACTCTGTGTTGGCTTGTCTTGACAGCCATATCCCTCCTGCTATTATGGGTATTGATAAAAGCAGTGAGATAAAGTTAAGGATGCCCACCAAATTGTTGCTAAATCGTACCATGGTTTTCTACAGCAGAATTTTCAATTACACGCAGATGCACTTTTGGCTAGTTGAAGATCAGTGAACAGAAACTTGTGGGGTTTCAGAATTTGGTAGAGATATATATTGGTAAGAATTTGCGGGAATTTCAGCAAAAATGGCTCCCAACCGTGCGCTATAATAAAAAAGGGAGTGCTTTCTGCAAATGAAATGGCATTTCCCTTATTTACGCCATTTCATCCTTTTTCTTTTTTAAATATTTTTTTGATTGCTTCTTTTGTTTCTTACGCACGTTTATTTTGTTTGATGCATCTTGATTTCAAGTGTACTTGCTTTGAAGTTTATTTTTTTTTACCTATCCCTGTCTTAAAATGGTAGTCTATTATTCTATTTTTATCTGCCTTAAAAAATAATCTATTTATAATATTAAATATGTATTTAATGTTTAATTTTTATATGTACCTCTAATTAATTATTATTTAACTACTTATATATTAAAATTTTTTAAATAATTAATGAGAATAAGAGTATATATGTAGAAAAATAAAATAAAATTTAATATTTTAACTATATTAACTCTTATTTCTTAATCTATATAAAAATAAAGACAAAAATAGTAGCTTTTACTCTTTTATGTTCGTTAAATCGTTTTAATTTATCGTTATTATTTATTTAATCTAAATTATTTTGCCTAATTTGATTCTCATCAATGTATTGATGTGTACTGATGATAGAAGGGAATTTATGGGTCCAAGTGAAGATGATGGACCTCTGCGTTGTCAAAATTCAATTTATTACAGCATTTCGAGGTGTCTTCATTTTTGTCACAGCATATCGAATCAGACAAAACATAATGATACATCTGTCTAGGCAAAAATATCTCCACAGATAACATCCCATCACACATATTGAAAGAAGATTATTAAAAAACCTATATACTGTAAGCCCAGTATATAGAGATACTAAGTCTGAGCGTTTAGGTTTTGGGTTTAGGTATTACATTGATTAAACTCAGACTAAATATTTCAGTTTGGGTTTAAGTTTAGTCTTAAAAATGAAAAGCTCATTCGGGTTTGATCTCAGTTCAAATTCAGATAACACTTTGAATTTTGTTCAGCTTTTTCAGGTATCTAGCGCATATTATATAAACGCGTAAACGAAAAAAAGAAACATTTAAATAGATAAGAAGAACAAAAAATTTGAAACACATATAATTTACTTAAATGAAAATAATAATAATTAGATACTAATATAATAAAGTTAAAGATTAAAAACTAGTATTTGACTAATTGACTTTATTTATATTCTTTTGGGGGTGACTTTATTTATATTCTAATTTTATAGGTTTACGATAAACTTGCAGTGTTGCCAAGTAATTAATTAAAAACAATTTATCTTATATAAATCACATGTTGTATATATAAAAACTAGTAAAATCTCCATAAAAAAAGGAAAAATTCACATCTTTTACACAAATATTGAGTTTTGTTTTGTGTGTGTGAAGAAGACGAGCGTAGTGAAAATGTGATTGTGAAATGAAGGAGATAATTTTGTGGATTGTGAGAAATAATTAGAAATTTGAATTTAAAAATTTTGAGAGTAAAAAAAATATTCGGGTATTTTCGGGTTTTTCGGTTTTTAACTCATATCCAAAACACGTCCAAACCCATTTAGTTTCGGGTTCGGGTACCCGTTTGGGTATAATTTTTATTCACTACCCGTTCAAGTTCGGGTATATTCGGGTCGGTTCAGGTAACCCGTTTGGGCTCGGGTTTTTTTGCCCAAGCCTAATAAATACTCACACAATTATCTAATAATCTCACATTATGTGCGTATATAGTGAGAAAACATCTAGTTAAAGGGAGAAAAAGGTTTGAGGAAAAAAATGGCAGAGAAATAATTTGTAATACCAACCAAAAAAATCCAAAAAAAAAAAAAAGGCCCGATATTGTTCTAAAGGATTCCGTCTAGAGCCTAGATTCTAGGTATTCGATTCCACATTCTTGATTCTAGAAGGCAAATTAAATTATAGATTCTAGAATGAAAGAACGTAGAACCCAAGATTCCAGAATAAATGTTTTGCTTAGTTATTGAAATGGTTTGTCATTATAAGGACACTGGGGATTGCATTTAGTAGTTCATGGCAACTTCAAATGTCATAAGATTTGCATATCATGTCTATTTTGTCACCCATAATACTATTTCGGAAAGATCTCGATAAGATGGACAAGTCTCGTCTCTTCGCCAATACGTATTATTGATTTTAGATCATTGAGATTGTTTAGATGGTCAAAATCACATTTTCCACTTTTAAGTTGGGTATTTTTGTAAGTCCCGCCCATTAAATGACTGTTTAGCTCGTTAGGTTTTGCTAGTTAGATCACTTCAGTCAAGCCTTAGGTTTTCTTGGTTTATTTCGGATAGAAAATCGAGACTATTATCGAAATTGAAACATGCGTGAATGTGTCATTGGATTGTAGATTCAATCTACATCATTACTAATCAACCTCTTGCCTTTGTCCAACCGGTCTAGAAATTTCCATGCTTACCTTTGTACACCATCACAACACCCACCCTATCAATTTCTTATATCACTTCACTACTCTATAAAAAGGTGATGCCCCAAATTATTGTTCAATGAATAGTGGTAAAAACGTATGTTCTTTTCCCCATTGCTGACATTGGAAAACGGGTTGCTCATCTCATCTGTATATATTTTTTTGGCTAGCTAGAATATTCCAACAATGTCTTTTGCTCTTATCTGGTGATTTTAGAATTTTAGGGTAAGCTTTGGTTTTCATCTGGTCTTTGTAAAAATTTTGGACTTTTAGAATCTGTTTTTTTTTGGTTTTTATCTCATCGAACAAAGTTTCTACCGGCTGGTTTTGTGGACCGAATACCACCTCGAAGCATAGTTCGCATCGTCTTATCATCAGTGAGATTCCATTCTCCAGGTTCCGTTTGTTCTTTTCTTTATATTTTATCTCACTTTGCTACTAACCTTGGGTTCGATAAACACATTTTTTTTCTTTTTGGTAATATCCTTTTTTTTTTTGGCCTTTTTAAGATTTTATGGCATCAATGAGTTTAGAGATTAGCAACTTTGTGGCTTTTATTATTTTTTTCCCCCTTCAAGATTACCTCGAGAAACTGTGAGCTTTGGTTCTTGTACTTGACGTTAGTTTGAGAGTTTTTAGATTGGCGATTTCTTTATCCGTAGGTTCGATTTATTTAGATTTGCTTGGATGGAGGAGTTTTGGGGTTTTCCCTGAATATTGCATATGGAACTATAGTATCTACATATTATTAATTGAAAATTAGTCTGTGGTATAACTGTACTGTAGTTTTCCCTCCAAAAATTGAGTTTTGACGGATATTACAGAGATTTTATGTCCTCTCGGTCGTCTCTGCAGTTTATCCCCTTTTTTAATTATTATTTTTTTAGAAAAACTTAAATAAAATCTTGAAAATTTATCCGCTAAATTCGTGTTAACACCAGAGTCTATTTCACGCGATTTCCTCAACTTTCCTCATATGATAGCATTTTTTGGTTATGAACTATTATTATTATCGTTATTATTATTTCAAATTTCTTTTATCCATTTAGTTGCATTAGCCAGCTATTGTTATTAATGGGAAATTAGTCTTGTCACGTCCCCGCTATTATTGAGTTGTTTCTTTGTTCAATTGGCGGAACCTCTTGTAAGATTTCAAAATAATTAAGATAATAACAAGGGACGAGACGTGGCAATCAAATGAATTCTTTAACTTTCATAAGGTCATTGTGATATTTCTTTTGATTTTTCCATTTGTTCCCTAGAATTACACTACCCATGAAATATTTTAAAGGAGACTTACTAATTCCTTTTGCTTTTCTTTGAACTTTCTTATACGCCTAGGTTAGTGTGGCTTTACAACTCGTGGCTTGTTTTTCGTGTTTAAATTAAATAGTAAAGCAAATATACATGATAAACCATATAAAAACCATCTTATTGATCACTTGCCGAACAAAGGATTGGGAAGCCTTTACATGGAAAACTAGGCTCCAAAATCATACAAAAGTATTTTTTATATTCTTATATTACATACCATGTATTCTCCTTATTTATATATAAGTCTCCCTATATATGCTCATTCTTCTACTACCACCTTCCTAAAATACTATTATATTAAGTGGAAAATATAAGTTTATCTTTCCAAACTTTACCATAGTATAAATGAGCAAAAGTATAAGCACAAAACACATTGAATTCATAAGTTGTTCCTAAGTACATTAGGAACAAAAGAGCGTCTCCATAATAAGCCCACATATCCGTTTGCACCATATGCAATATCTTACTTGCGCACAGTGACATTCTCCACTCTTTGGCTTGTCTTTCATATATTTTTCGATTTATCATCTATGAGAGAATAAATAAACGCGAAGTGAATACTATGTTCCTTGTGAGTAACTCAACATTTTGATTTGTCACAAGATTTCAAAAATCATTTTATCACAAATTTAAGAAATAGAAAGATGCACAAACCTTTTTGAATGCATAATACGGTCCAAGCACTAGAATTACTTACTACCCCTAGCGCGTAAAGATACCATCCAAATGCCAAGTTGGCCATGCCAAAACAATAGTAAGTGGATCCACACTTAACTCCAATTGACCCTTACTAGAGTTCCAAACAAAGAGCATTATCAAATGAAATCAAAAACCATACTAGTCGTTGCTATCCCAGAATCATTGAATAGATCATAGTATGGGAACAATTTGAAGCGAACCAATTCAAAACGGGTAGAGTGATGCTAGTGATTCACATGCAAGAAAACATTTCATTTCTTATCATTATATGATATCAAAGCAAATGTTCTTCTTTTCAACACTTATGCATGCCAAGGGAAACCAAAACATTGGTTACTCACCTTTGACCTTGGTTTTCTAAAGATTCTTGAATATTTTGAGTGGAACAATATCTCAAAATTCTTAGTATTCTTTAAGCAAAATAACCTTTTTAAGTAGGGCATTATATATATATATTATATATATATATATATGAAAGAGGCTTTGTTTGAGGCCAAGAGGGTGTTTTGGAAAACATTTAGTAGTGTTCTAAGGCTAGCTTCCTTTATAGATGAATTTCTCATTTGTATTTTAAAAATCTTTGGTTTCCACCTATGAAAAAGGCTCTAATTGTCCCTAGATAATTTACAAATAACCAATGAAAATAAGTCCAATTGGAAGCTTGGGAATTCTTTTCACCAATCAAAGTGCCAAGTGGTCTTGAATATGATTCATGTGAGAAATTCTCTATGTGTCCAAGTGTCACTAGATTTTTTTTAACTTATTAGATAATGAATCCCTTTACTTAATGTATTCTACAATTAGGTCCTTATGTTTTCGGCTATACTAACTAATTACCACATTATTGCTTTTAAGCATTCTTTTGCTCCAAATTTGCTGCCCGATTGGATTTAGTCACTCTTTTAGCAATCCTACTAACCGATGAAGATAGTCAATGTCACTTTAAGAAATCATTTTAGTCTCATCAAAATAACTAAAATATTCTCAAATTCTTATAAAATGTTATGAATAACTACCTTATTACAAAATTTACTTATTGATTGCTTATAGTTAAGTATTATTCGAGAGATGAGTCAATTATTATCCCAAAATGCCATTACGGAATTCTCAAAATTTCACGGAGTGTTACAATCTACCCCCTTAAAAGAATTTCTTCCTCAAAATTCAAAATCACCTGTCAATAGTTCAGGGTATTGTTTCTTCATTTCATCCTCTTGTTCCCATGTTTCTTCTTCCAAGACTTCATTCTTCAATAGTACGCAAAAGAGAGGTACTTCTTTGTTGCGTAATCTTTTCATTTCTCACATTAAGATCTTCACGGGCCACTCTTCCAGAGTCGTGTCAGGTTGTGTAGAAGAACGATCTGTCTCTGGGAGTACATGAGAAGGATTCGATAAATACTTTCTTAGGTTTGAGATATGGAATATAGGATGGATTCGACTCATCCCTTCTGGCAACTTCAATTCATATGCTAGTTCTCCAATTCTCTTTGTTATTTCAAAAGACCCAATGTAATGAGGAGTCAGTTCGCGTCGTTTCCCAAAGCGTAGGAGTTATTTTATTGGGGATATTTTGACAAACAGTCTATCCCCAACCTAGAATTCTAATGGCCGTAGTCTTTGATCAGCGTAACTTTTCTGACGGTCTCGTGTGGCCTTCAATCTTTCCTTATTCTTCTCCACTACTTTGATCACTTCTTCCATCATTTCTGAATTGATTATCTTCCTTTCTCCAACTTCATTCCAATATAAAGGCGATCTGCATTTCCTCCCATATAATGCTTCGTAGGGTGCCATTTGAATTGATGAATGATAACTATTATTGTATGAAAACTCCGCCAACGGTAAGTAATGATCCCATTTTTGTGGAAACTCCAAAGCACACGCTCAGAGTATGTAACGCCCCGAATTCTGAGCACCCAAGACGTTAACAATATTTTCTTTCTTTTTAAAATAAGTAATCAGCAGCGGGTAAAAATATGTGGAATAATAAACTTGGAAAAATAATATCCCGGGAAAAAGAACTTATTAATGTCAAAGAATAAGGAATTCAAAAATATTCACAAACAAGTAAAAATATTTAATTTATTCCAAAATAAATTCTAAATTTGATGCCACCACTGCTCAGTGCCTCTCCTCTGATTCTGAACCTGGAAAATGTTGTAATTTGAAACGATGAGTATTTCATAGAAATACTCAATAGTCTTGGTGCAAATTAATTAACTTATACCACAAATATACCTATAAACATGCAACTTAATGAATATCTCAAAATAATTCCTTATTCGAAAACAAGTATTGTATGGTAAATGCAGGTTTTCGACTCTCGTCTCATGCAATAAAGCAAGTAAATAATAGCGCATAGTAATCAAGTATTGCATGCATCTCATAAATATTCTCGTCTCATCTCGTCTCGTCTTAAGCATAAAGCAGATAAGCTCATGCATATAATAAACATATAAATAACATATTCACATGCATACTGGTAATATAGATCGATTAATTTTGCGCATACTTTTGAAAACAACTTTTTGTAGAAAAAATGAGACTACTTTAAACTTGTGAAATGGACAACCTTTGTAAAAATTTTACTCGCTTATGAATCTTCATGCTAAATTGAAACTTCATAAAAAGGGAAATAAACTTTAGGAACTAAATTGAAACTTTGAAATAGTTTAGGGCTGGGACTAAAAAGGTGGATGACAAACTTTAGGGCTGAATCCATAAAACTGAAAGTTAAAACCCCTGTTTGACCAAATTGAAAGCCTTGGGACTGAACTAAATAAATCTAGAAATATGGGGACTGAATTTCAGAATTTCTGGAAACACAGGAACCCTGGGTGCAAAATTAACAAAATATAACCCCAATTCTCACTCAGTCGACCAAGAGAAGCAGAAAGGATTTGGGAGTTGGGTTTCTCAACCAAAGGAACGTGCGACTGACACGCCGGCGAAAGGGATTTCCAGCCGACGGTGAAAGAGGGTGATCGATGGGTGGTGAGAGCTGGGTTTGGTCGAGGTCTCGGTCGGTAAAGAGAAACGCTACTGGCCAAGATAGTCTGGGCTCGAGATTGGAGGGTCTCAGCTTGGGTTCGCGCGACAAGGGCAGAGCACGGGGCTCCGGATTTGGGGGTCGCAGTTCCAGCGAGCGTTGGGGTCGCCGGTCGGGGTTTGGCTGCTCAAGGGCGTAGCCGTTGCTAGATTCGCCGACGGTAGCCGCGGTGTTGCGTGGGTTGGCTTGGTGTGGCCGCGGGAACGGTGGTGGATTGGGTTGCTAGAATTCCGGTGTGGCAACAGTGGCCCAACCGGCGGTGAGGTAGGGGTGTGGTGATGATGGCCATGTGTAATTGTACCCTATCTATCTATGTACTATGTATACTGTATTTTCTTGGGTGTATGAATGTATAAATTTTCCAGTCTATACTATAGGTATTGTGTGTGTATATGTATGAATCAGGGTGTGTATTTGTGCCTGTCGGTCAGTGAAGATTGTATTCTTCTTGGGTGTTGATAGAGTTTTCTGGCAGTGGGTATTGGCCGGGATTGCGACAGAAACTGCAAGGCAGAGGTGGTGTCGTGAGGATGATGGTGTAGTGGTGTCGGGTGTGTTGGTGTGTGTTTGTATTGCTGTGTATTGGATTAAGGACCCGGCGGTAATGGCATGGGAGAGGAGAAATCACGGACCTTGACTTAAGAACCAACTATGAATTCTTGCTCAAAATTTTCGTGTATGGGAAAAAAACGAATGATTAGGGGCTGTTTATAGGTTCGAGTTAGTATCCCAACTTAGTTTGGTTGTTTGACATTGGATGGAAGTTGAATTTGTATATATGTGAGGAGTTGAATTCTTGTTTGAGTACAATTAAAGAGAACGGTTTTGCTAGGTTGAAAGATAATAGGAATTGGATTTTCTTTGAAAAAGCAATAATTGAATTATACTATAAGATGATTTTGGGCTTTAGTATAGTATAATTGAGATTAAAATAAAAATGGAATTGTTTGACATAAAAATAAAATTTAGTTAAGTTGTTAAATATATATTTATGACTAGACGAGCACGACTAAACAAAACTTTAAAATTGGTGAAATTATAGCGACACGTAATTATTTAATAAAATTTATTTATAAAAAAAATTCCAGGTCGCTACAGCCTTACCCCTTAAAATAAATTTCGTCCTCGAAATTTGGCTTACCTGAATCTATGAGGTCTGGGTATTTGTCTTGAATTTCTTCCTCTTTTTCCAAAGTGACCTCGCTACTTCCAAGTCTACCCCACTGGACTTTGACTAATGGTACTTCTCGGTTTCTCAAAATATCGATTTTCCTCTCTAATATGCATGTTGGGGTTTCCTCATAGGACAAATCTTTCTGAATCGCAATATCCTGATAACTTAGGACGTGATGCGGGTCAGATATGTATTTCTTTAACAGAGAGATATAGAAAACATTATGTACTGCTGAAAGTTCAGGTGGCAATGCCAGTTTATATGCCACATTACCAATCTTTTCCAATATCTCGAATGATCCAATGAAACGCGGTCTCAACTTCCACTTCTTTTCAAGCCATAGAGCACCCTTCATCGGTGCCACTTTAAGGAATACCTTATCCCCAATCTGGAACTCTACATTCTTTCTTTTCGGATCAGCATAACTTTTCTGCCTGTCTTGAGCTGTTTTAATCCTGGACTGAATCTTCTCAATTTGTGCAACCGTTTTCCTTACCAGATCTGGCCCCAACAATTTCCTTTCACCGACCTCATCCCAATAGATCAGTGAACGACATCTTCTGCCATATAATGCTTCATAAGGGGCCATGCCAATAGAGGCATGATAACTGTTACTATAGGCAAACTCTACCAAGGACAGAGAGTTATCCCATTTGCTACCCAAATCTAACACGCAAACTCTCAACATATCCTCCAAGGTTTGAATGGTGCGCTCAGACTGTCCATCTATCTAGGGATGATATGCAGTGCTAAAGTTCAATTGAGTACCCATAGTAGTCTCGAGACTCTTCCAGAACCTTGAGGTAAACCTTGGGTCTCGGTCAGATACAATGGAAACGGTATTCCATAAAGTCGGACAATCTCCCTGACATACAGCTGTGCCAACTGATCAACACTGAGGGTCATTGGAACTGGCAAAAAATGAGCCGATTTAGTAAGTCGGTCAACAATAACCCAAATAACATCATGACCCTTGATTGATTTTGAAAGTCCCACTAGCTCTTCCGATCTAAAATCCATCGTGATTTTCTCCCACTTCTACTCAGGTATATGCAAAGGATTTAACAAGCCTGGGGGTCTCTGATGCTCAGTTTTGACTTGAGGACAAACCATGCAACATGACACAAACTTCGCAATACTCCCCTTCATGTTCCTCCACCAGAAGGAATCATGCAAATCGCGATACATCTTTGTTCCACCTGGATGCACTGTGTAAGGAGTTGAATGAGCTTCTATGAGGATTTCATTCCTGATCTACTCATTGTTCAGAACACAGAGTCAAACCATAAAACATCAATACTGAGTCTGAGGCAATCTCGAATCCTGGTTGCCGCGAGGTCCCTATTCCAGACCTGATCTTCTCTAAATATTTGTCATCCTTCTGGGCCACTACAATCCGATTTCTTAAGTCTGGTTTAACAACTAAGTTTGCTAGCCTACCAGACTTTGGGGTTGATGGGCTTAGCACTTCAATCCTTAAATTCTGAAAATCCCGAATCAACTGGTCCTGAGTAGTACCCAATGCTGATAGCTGTCCGACATTCTTCCTACTCAATGCATCAACCATGGCATTGGCTTTACCTGGATGGTAAAGAATAGTGTAGTCATAATCCTTTACCAATTCCAGCCATCGTCGTTGCCTCATGTTCTGCTCCTTTTGGGTAAAGAAATATTTCAAGCTTTGTGATCTGTGTATATCTCGCATTTGCTCCCATACAAGTAGTGCTGCCATATTTTTAGAGCATGCATTACAACTGCAAGCTCCAGGTCACGAGTGGGATAATTCTGCTCATGTGTTTTCAACTGTCTCGTCATAGGCAACCACCTTCCCATGCTGCATAAGAACACATCCCAGACCGTGCTTTTATGCGTCAGTATAAATAATGAATCCTTCAGCACCATCGGGAATGGTCAAAACTAGAGCTGATACTAACCTCTTCTTTAGTTCCTGAAAACTTTGCTCACACTTGTCTGTCCACTGAAATTTAACACCCTTCCATGTCAGCTGAGTCATAGGGCCTGCTATCTTCGAGAAACCCTTAATGAATCGCCGGTAGTAGCCAAGCTTCTCACATCTCCGGTATGAGAAGGTGTTGGCCAGTGCGTCACGGCCTCAACTTTGGAAGGATCAACTTCAATACCCTTAGCTGTCACAACATGACCTAAAAATCCGATCCTCTCAAACCAAAATTCGCATTTCTTAAAATTGGTATATAACTCTTCTACTCTCAAAGTGCCCAGCACAATCCTCAGATACTTCTCGTGCTATTTCAGATCCTTCGAGTAAACCATTATGTCATCGATAAAGACGATGACGAATTTATCCAGGTACTGGTGAAACACTCGATTCATCAAGTCCATGAACATTGCAGGAGCGTTCGTGAGGCCAAATGGAGGCCAAATGGCATCATTGTGAATTCATAGTGTCCATATCAGGTCCTGAATGCCGTCTTAGATATGTCAACTGCCTTGATCTTTAACTGATGATATCCAGATCTGTGATCGATTTTCTAGAATACTGCTGCACCTCTTAGCTGATCGAATAAGTCTTCAATCCTAGGAAGAGGATATTTATTCTTTATCGTCAGCTTGTTGAGTTCTCGATAGTCCATGCACATTCTCATGCTGCCATCTTTCTTTTTGACAAACAGAACCGGTGCTACCCAAGGGGACACACTTGGTCTGATGAAACCCTTCTCCAGTAGCTCCTCCAATTGAACTTTCAATTCCTGCAACTCTTTAGGTGCCATGCGATAAGGAGCTTTAGACACTGGCGCTGCACCGGGTACAAAATCTATAGAGAATTCTACCTGTCTATCAGGTGGAACCCCTAGTAAATCCTCTAGGAACACATCTGCGTACTCACAAACTACTGGTACATGGTCCAACGTGATTTCAGTCGTTAGCTCACACAGAAGGCTAACCAAATATCCCTGACAACTGCCTTTTGCCAACAGCCTCTCTGCCTGCAAGGCTGAAATAAGGCTAGGAAGTGCTCTGACCTTTGATCCATAGAATCTAAATGCCTCTTCCCCCCTTTTTCTGAAACACCACTTCTTTCTCATGGCACATGATGGTGGCACGGTTATAGCTTAACGAATCCATACCCAATATAATGTCAAAAGTCTTTTACCTCGATTATGTTCAGATCTACCTTCAATATTAGTCTGTCAAAATCAATCGGTACCGTCCTAGCTATCTTATTTGTCTTAATAGTTCCCCCTGAAGGGAGGCTGTTGTCAAGTGAACTATCCGTTCTCTTACCTACCAACTTCAGTCTAGCTAGGCATGAGGTAGATATAAAAGAATGTGTGGCACCTGGGTCTATCAGCACATATACAAGAATACTAGAAAGAGATAATATACCTGTTATCATATAACATTACTATCAAAGAACTGCACATCACAACATTCAAATCAAGACATGTACGGGAATACTATGATTAATCAGTATACCTGCTATCACGTCAGCGTCATTGATGGCATCCTTGTGCGTCATGGAAAATACACGAGCCTTACCTTTATTAGCCTGCTGCGTGCCTTTCTTCTGGTCAGTGCTCTGAGTAGGACTGTTTGGGCAATCAGATGAAAAATGGCCCGGCTGACTGCACCTATAGCATACTCCTTTGTCCCATAAGAACTCTCCCCTATGCGGCTTCTCACAATTAGACATGGTGGAATTGAGTTAGAACTTTGTCCACTAGTCGACCTTGTGTTTGACTTCTTGTTGGATGTCTAATTTTTGTTTTGCCCTTGATACGGCCCTTGCCATTTCCTCTTTCCTTAGTTCTGTTGATTGCTCTGACTCTCTGGACCATCATAATGTGCCCCAGAATATGCTATTTTCTAAGCCATCCTCACCACCTGCCCATACGTGGGCAATGAGTGAGAGCAAACAATCTGGCCAATATCCAAACGCAAGCCTCTTTCGAACCTTCGAGCTTTCATGGCTTAAGTGCTCACTAAATTGGGCATACCTAGACATCTCCTCAAATTTCCTCTCTTGTTCAGTAACATCCAAATTGCCTTGCTTCAGATTCAAGAACTCGGACTCTTTATGATCTCGAAGAGCCTGTGGGAAGTATTTATCTGTTATTTCTGTCTTAAACTGTTCCCAAGTCAGGTTCCTTTGCTCCTCCTACGTCCTAGTCCTACACGCGGACTCCTACCAATAGCCAGCAAGGCCTACCAGCATGAATTTTGCACACAATACCTTCTAATCATCAGGGCATGAGATGTGACGGAAGATCTTCTCAATAGACCTTATCCACTCTTCCGCGGCCAACGGATCATTGCCACCATCAAACCTAGGTGGCCTGCATCTATGGAACTGCTCCACAATGGTCTAGGATGGGGCAGCTTGAGCTGCAGGAGTGCTTTGTCCTAGGTCTTGCACTACTTGGAGCAAATCCCTCATCAGGTTGGCTTGTGCATTTCTTCGTGCCATTTCCTTTACACAGGAATCCTAAACAAGTTTATTCCCATTGATATCTAATTATAACACAAGTACCGGTATATAACAAGCAAAACCATTCATCATCAATAAGATAAGATGAAAACTTTATTTCATTAATACTGAATATCCTTTAAATGAAGAGCACAAAATATCTTAAATGAATGAATAAAACTGTAAACTGAAATAAATGCTATGATAACTGTAGTTCCCATCTATCTGTCTACTACTCTACTCATCTAGCCATCCATTTCCCCTGTTGTCCACTGGCGGTGTACAGGGGGTATAAGAAGGGTTGCTTTTGCCCGGTGGTGTACTTAGGGCACACTCATAAGGTCCGTACACTCTGGACTCCGCATTAGATACCTCGTGGTTCTCATCTAGCGCTATCATCTCCTCATCCACAACTTCCGGCACTGGTTCGGGGACAGGCATTTGCACAGGTGCCTTCCCTTGCATCACTAGCTCATCACAGAAGGTCTAGTAATCAACATCTATCCCATGACGCCTTCTCAACTCCCCAAGCAACTAGGAGATCTAGGGGCGCCGGTTCTCTAGAAAGCTTGATATCAAGTGACCAATAGGGTCTACATTATTTGTCCTGAAGCCACTGGCAATGGCTTCATGGCGTGCCATGTTATACCCAAGTATATGCTCTGATACAATAACTCCAGGCGCAAACCTATATGACAGGTACCTATGGAAGATCATATCGGTTCTTGCCCTGAATTCTTTCATCCCACTTCTCATCATGGGTGCCATATCTGAAAGTACCATTTATGCAAAGTCCAGCTAAGTACTACCATTCTGTCAATCTAAGCTAATTTCGAGGACTAAGAAATCATTAAATCTTTTCTTAAAATAATTGCGTATTATGCCCAAACTCGCTTCTTTCGTAAAGTCGAATACAAGTCTTCTTTCTTAAATGTCTTTCTTGCAAAGTCTCATAAATAATATGTATTCGACATAACATCGTAAATAAATATCAAAAAAATAAATTTTCTTTTTACCTTCAGAGTCAGCAGAGGAAGTAATGACAGTGACAACCTATAGAAATTCTTGACTTTATTTTAGTAAAAAAATTTTTCGAAAAATTTTACAAGTCTACAGAAACGTAGACCTTTGCTTTAATACCAAGCTGTAACGCCCCGAATTTTGAGTACCCAGGACGTTAACAATATTTTCTTTCTTTTTAAAATAAGTAATTAACAGCGGGTAAATATATGGGGAATAATAAACTTGGAAAAATAATATCCCGAGAAAAAGAACTTATTAATGTCAAAGAATAAGAAATTCAAAAATATTCACGAACAAGTAAAAATATTTAATTTATTCTAAAATAAATTCTAAATTTGATGCCACCACTGCTCAGTGCCTCTCCTCTGATTCTGAACCTGTAAAATATTGTAATTTGAAAGGATGAGTATTTCATAGAAATACACAGTAGTCTCAGCGCAAATTAATTAACTTATACCACAAATATACCTATAAACATGCAATTTCATGAATATCTCAAAATGATTCTTTATTTGAAAATAAGCATCGTATGGTAAATGCAGGTTTTCGACTCTCGTCTCATGCTATAAAGCAAGTAAATACTAGCGCATAGTAATCAAGTATTGCATGCATCTCATAAATATGTTCATTTTGTCTCGTCTCGTCTCGTCTCGTCTTAAGCATAAAGCAGATAAGCTCATGCATATAATAAACATATAAATCACATATTTACATGCATACTGGTAGTACAGATCAATTAATTTTGCGCATACTTTTGAAAATAAGCTTTTCTAGAAAAAATGAGACTACCTTAAACTTGTGAGCTGGACAACCTTTGTAAAAATTTTACTCGCTTATAAATCTTCACGCCTCTTCTGGTAAAATAAAATGAATTATTTTAGTATGAAAGAAATAATACTTTATAAAAAGGGAAATAAACTTTAGGGGCTAAATTGAAACTTTAAAATAGTTTAGGGCTGGAACTAAAAAGGTGGATGACAAACTTTAGGGCTGAATCCATAAAACCGAAAGTTAAAATCCCTGTTTGACCAAATTGAAAGCCCTGGGACAGAACTAAATAAATCTAGAAATCTGGGGACTGAATTTCAAAATTTTTGGAAACACAAGGACCCTGAGTGCAAAATTAACAAAATATAACCCCAATTCTCGCTCAGTCGACCGAGAGAAGCAGAAAGAATTTGGGAGTTGGGTTTTTCGACCAAAGAAGCGTGCGACCGGCACGCCGGCAAAAGGGATTTCCGGCTGACGGTGAAAGAGAGTGATCGATGGGTGGGGGGACTGGGTTTGGTCGAGGTCTCGACCGGTAGAGAGGAACGTTACTGGCCATGATAGTCTAGCCTCGAGGTTGGAGGATCTCAGCTCGGGTTCGCGCGACAAGGGTAGAGCGCGGGTCTCCAGATTTGGGGGTCGCGGTTCCAGTGAGCGCTGGGGTCACCAGTCGGGGCTTGGCTGCTCAAGGGCGTAGCCGTGGCTAGATTCGCCGGCGGTAGCTGCGGTGTTGCATGGGTTGGCTTGGTGTGGCCACGGGAACAGTGGTGGATTGGGTTGCTAGAATTCTGGCGTGGCAATAGTGGCCCAATTGGCGGTGAGGCGGGGGTGCGGTGATGATGGCCATGTGTATTTGTACCCCATCTATCTATGTACTATGTATACTGTATTTTCTTGCGTTTATGAATGTATAAATTTTTCAGTCTATAGTATGGGTATTGTGTGTGTATATGTATGAATCAGGGTGTGTATTTGTGCCTGTCGGTCAGTGAAGATTGTATTCTTCTTGGGTGTTGATAGGGTCTTCTGGCAGTGGGTTTTGGCTGGCGGTGTGCGACAGAAACGGCAAGGCAGAGGTGGTGCCGTGAGGATGATGGTGTAGTGGTGTCGGGTGTGTCGGTGTGTGTTTGTATTGCTGTGTATTGGATTTAGGACCCGGCGGTAATAGCATAGGAGAGAAGAATTCACGAACCTTGACTTGAGAACCAACTATGAATTCTTGCTGAAAATTTTCGTGTATGGGAAAAAAACGTATGATTAGGGGCTGTTTATAGGTTTAAGTTAGTATCCCAACTTAGTTTGGTTGTTTGACATTGGATGGAAGTTGAATTTGTATATATGTGAGGAGTTGAATTCTTGTTTGAGGACAATTAAAGAGAACGGTTTTGCTAGGTTGAAAGATAATAGGAATTGGATTTTCTTTGAAAAAGCAATAATAATTGAATTATACTATAAGATGATTTTGGGCTTTAGTATAGTATAGTTGAGATTAAAATAAAAATGGAATTGTTTGACATAAAAATAAAATTTAGTTAAGTTGTTAAATATATATATATATATATATGACTAGACGAGCGCGACTAAACAAAACTTTAAAATTGGTGAAATTATAGCGACACGTAATTACTTAATAAAATTTATTTCTAAAAAAAATTCCGGGTCGCTACAAAGTATATATTCAAGGGTTTGAATGGTGCATTCAGATTGCCCATTGGTATACAGATGAAAGGCAGTACTAAAATTTAATCGTGTCCCCAAAGTTTGGTGAACTTCTTTCCAAAATAATAAGAATCGCGGGTCTCGATCAGAGGTGATAAAAACTAGAACACCGTGTAATCTAATATTGTAATCTAATTTAAATAAGAATCGCGGGTCTCCAATGATTGTAATGTTCCGGCAGTTGTTGGTGTTCTGCGTTTATTTGTTGACAAGTGAGGCATTTAGCTACAAATTCCGCAATATGCTACTTCATGTCGGGCCACCAATATAACTTCTTTATGTCAAGATACATTTTTGTAGAACTAGAATGTAGAATATATGATGTGCTATGTGCGTCTTCCAAAACACAATTCCGGAGGTTCCTTGTTTCTGGTATATATACTCTATCCTTATATTTTAGTAGTCCTTGGCTTGACACATTATAAAGAGATTCTTTTCCATTTTCCAAGGTGTCCCGTATCTTTTTAGCAAATCCATTTGCCTTTTGCCCTTCTTTTATTTGCTCCATTAGGGTTGGTTCTATAGTCATGGCTCTTAATTTTGTGTCCCCATTTGGCAAGAATTCCAACTCAAGGTTTTCAATCTTCTGCTGTCACTCCGTCGGCCTCCTTTCATTTGTGTTTGCTTTCCAGCTTAAAGCATCAGCCATCATATTTGCTTCCCCTGGGTAGTAATTAATTGTACAATCATAGTCTTTTACCAATTCAAGCCACCTTCATTGCCGCATGTTCAGTTCTTTCTGAATAAAAAAATACTTTAAACTTTCATGATTAGTATAGATTTCACACCTCGCTCTATAGGGAAGTGTCATCAAACTTTCAAGGCAAATACTATAGCGGCTAGCTTTAAGTCGTGAGTGGGATAATTCTTTTCATAAAGCTTCAACTGCCTAGATGCATATGTCACGACTTTGTCATTTTGCATTAGCATGCATCCGAGTCCATACTTGGATGCATCACTATAAATAATATATTTACCACCTTCTTCGGGGATGGTGAGGATAGGTGCTGTGGTCAGCTGCTTCTTTAACTCTTCGAAACTTCTTTCACAATCCCCATTCCATTTAAATTGTACATTTTTCTTGGTTAACCGTGTAAGAGGAACCTCAATTTTTGAAAAGACTAACAAATCTCTGATAGTATCCAGCTAACCCAAGAAACTCCATACTTCTATAAGAGTCGTAAGTTGAGGCCAATTAATTACGGCTTTCACCTTGCTTGGGTCAATTGAGATCCCTCTTTGATCCACCATATGACTAAGGAAAATTACTTTCTTGATCCAAAATTCACATTTTGAAAATTTTGGTACAATTGTTTTTCTCTTCGAGTTTGCAAAACTAGATGCAAATGTTTGGTATGTTCCTCCCGGGATCTTGAATAATCAATATATCATCAATAAATACGGTCACAAATTTATACAAATATTCCTTGAACACTCGTTTCCTGAGGTCTATAAAATCCGCCGGAGCATTAATCAAGCCAAATGGCATGACCCATAATTCAAAATGCCCATATCTTGTGCTAAAGGCTGACTTGGGAATATCCTTGTCCTTTATTTTTAATTGATAATATCTGGATTGCAAGTAAATTTTGAAAAATATTGCTGACCTCTAAGTTGATCTAATTAAATCATCAATGCATGGATAATGGTACTTGTTTTTTATTGTAACATTATTTAATCCCATCGATCCATCCTTCTTTTTTATGAATAGAACAGTGCACCTTAAGGGCATATGCTAGGTCGAATAAAGTCCTTATTGACTAGTCCATCTAATTGAGTTTAGAGTTCCTTTATTGCAGTTGGTGACATATGATACGGGGCGTTAAAGATCGGTTTAGTACGAGGATATATCTCGATATTGAATTTGACCTCATAGTCTGGGGGTAATCCGGGCAAGTCATCTGGAAATACATCTGAATATTTTTGAACTACAGGCAAGGATGAAATGAAATCAGGATTCTCATCCTTAATTTGATGTAAGTTAACCCAAAAACCCAAATAACCTTGTTTTAGGAGTTTATAGGCTTGTAAGGATGAGATAATTGTTCGGGTACTTTTTAGGGGCTTAAAGAATGATATGGGGTTCTTTTCTGGGAATTTTAAGGTTCGAGCTCGGCAATCAATGGTCACGCCATGCTTAGATAGCCAATCTATTCCAAAGATTATTTCAAAATCCACGAGATCAAAGAAGATTAAATTGGCCTGATATATATCATCTCCTATTTGAATTTTTGCTTTAGACATAAAATCCTTTGCCATATAAGTTACTCCGGAAGGTAGTTTAACATTTATTTCTAACGGCATTGGAAGTATTGCAAAATTTGCATCTCGAGCCACATTATAAGAAATGAATGAATATGTAGCACCAGAGTCAAATAAAGTGCATACAGGTCTATTATGAATGTATTTCGTACCTGTACTAACATCATTGCTAGTAGTGGCATACTACTAGACCAGGGAAAAACTCTCTCTGTGGAATTGTTGGGCTTCGGATTAGTTGGGTAATCTTTAACCATATGCCCCTCCTTGCCGCACCTATAGCATAGCTCCAATTCTTTTCAGAACAGACCGGGATGTATCTTGTTGCAAGTCAGGCATCGTGGTGGATTGGCTCTTGAAGGCTCTCCTTGAGTTTTCGACTTCTTAGCAATGGCTTGGCCCTTTGTTTCCCATAGGGCTTTTATTTCCTTTATTCTCATTTCTTCCCCAAGAGCTCCATTTTTTATTACTATTTGAATCTTAGGAATAGCGAGCTCGACTCTCTTTAGCCCGAAGAATTTTTGATTTGCTTGCTCTGCAAGCAGTGCCCGATCCATAACAGTAGCAAAGTTTAATCCTTGAATTCCCGACATCAATGCATCTCTGGCCAATTTGGGTTTCAAACCTTCAATAAATCGATTTACTTTTAATTTCATTGTCCTGAACATATGAGTAGTAAATCGAGACAATTCTTCAAATTTTTAAGTATACTCTGCCAGCGTCATTTGATTCTGCTTAAGATGGATGAATTCATTCAACTTTTGGTTCCTGACAGCAGGAAAAAAATATTTGGTATGGAATTTCTCGCGAAATTCTTCCCAAGTCATTTCTTCGGTTTCACTCATACTTATCAAAGTGTCCCACCAATAGCATGCGCTTTCTCTTAACATAAAAGTAGCACAATTTACTTTTTCTTGATCGGAAACAAGAGCGTAGACGAACATTCTTTCAATTGTTCGTACCCAATTTTCTACTTTTATTGGGTCTTTTGCTTATTCAAAAATAGGGGGTTTAAGGCGACGGTATCGTTCCGTTGCGTCATTTTTATCGTCCTTGTTTTGAGATGATTCTCCATTTGAGTTTTGTTGGAGTAATTAATCGATTTGACCAGTTTTTTAGTTCACCAATTGGGTCAATCTTTCTATGGTATTGTTGGTACTTTTGTCCGGAGACATAGTTCTATGCCTGTTCACGAATTTAAAATATAATTTAAAAAAAAAAATCAGTTTCTCCCCCCCCACAGGAAGAAAACGTCCCCGTGACTTCTGCTTTGGCTCAAACACGCAGTCAACAAATTAATTCTGATGCAATGACAACAAAATGGCCACCATTCAAATTTTAAAACAAAAAATTCAGTCAAACACGCAACCAACAATTCAATTGTGATGCAAATGACAACAAAGTAGCCCACCATTCAAATTTTGGAACAAAATTCAGTCAAACCCGTAATGACCCAACCCACCCGATTTTGGCTGGAACCCTTCCCCAATTCTTGCTGTATCTCCCTCCAAAGCCAAAACCCACCCCTTTCCGTGCCCAAAGCAAAATTCTGGCCATCCGACGCCGCTACGTATCTTCGAGATTATATCTTCAAGACAACGTATTGCATGGCTTATATATAAATTATACATAATCCTCTAGACGATGTTGTTATATTTTAAAAAGGTTTTAATGAAGGTTTAGAGTGACAAGCACGTAACGACATACAACTTGAAGAGCACTCATGACGATTAAACCACAACTTTTGATAGTTGAAATCTTTCATAAACATGACCTACTTACATAACCATCCAAGGCCAACAAAATGAATCTGAATGAGAAGCATCTTTTACAGTTGCAAACCGAACACAAAAATTGGGCAACTGTGCAAGACATAGATGTTGACGCCTAACCATCCGAGCACCACAATGACCTAACCAACTGTGCAACCTATAGTGCTCAAAATATACAAAAGTGTCATGCTGCCCTTTTCGGCCTAGACCCACTGTGCAACCTATAGTGTTCAAAATATACAAAAGTGCCATGCCATACTTTTAGGACTAAACCAATTGTGCAAAATGTAGTGTACAAAATATACAAAAGTGTGATGTTGCTCTTTTCTAAACCACAATGACCTAACCAGCTGTGCAAAATATAGTCTTCAAAATATACAAGATGGGTGGTGATGGTGTTTCCCAAACTAGCCTGTGTTTGCTTTTGAGTTGCAATGAAGCCCCTATGATAGCAAAGAAAGTGTATTTGTAAGCCCAATCGTCACACATTCCTAATTATCTTACTCATTGTGTAAAAAAAATTTCCATAGAGTCTCCCTTGTAAGTTCGACTTAAACCAACCTGTTTCAGAGTCCATCCATTGCATTTAACAAAATCTTCATCCCTCCGAGCATCAATCACCTACCCAAAAAAACTAAGTGAACCTAATAAGTGCACAAGCCACACGAGATTGCTTACACATCTATTCATATATTAGAACTAATAGCCAACATATAAGCAAGTGCAACGGAATGGAATGTGTTGTCACGTATGCTAAGAAATCCCCATCGATAATCGTGCCATAAAGACATAGGTAGGGCTGGTTTGTGTATTCTGATACTCAGTTTACCTTTTGTCGGCATATGTGGTGACTGCTGATCGGGAACGGGTTCAACATCACAAGGCTCTAGAATCAGTGCTGATGGCTCGTCCTCCATTGCAACTGGTTTTGCTGCAACAAAATGAACTTGTGCCTAATTACGATATGTCCCCCTTTCATAAATGGCCACTAACCGATAACTTTCAACTAATCAAATAAATGCCATTCTGAAGTTATTCTTCAAACCATATTTAATTGGATTAACGAAAACCATTATTATGTTATCGTAATAACACAGAAGAAATCTTTAGTACTAGACTTAGTTTCGTACAGAACTGATTTTTCGGCATGCATTGTGTGAAGAATTTCATGAAAACAAAGGAAGTGACATCTACTTTCAGCATCATATCTCCATTAAACAAAATGATGATTAGTCAAAGAATCATCTTTGATCAAATAGGTGTTGCTATATGATATAAAAGATTAACGGAATAGAGGTTAATATGATAGCAATCTTCAATCAATCAATTATGTATTTGTTTTCCCAGTAATAATTAATTGCAGTTCTAAGTGCTGTTCAATTCTTATAGCACATTGGAAGAAGACAATGAGTTTTAAGCAAATAAAACTAAAAAGGTAAAGGACAGACTTTTCTTCAAACAAACGACTCATTCCGTACAAAATTACGTGGTGAATTCAGATCAGTTTCAGAGCAAATATCTACATGAAGTCTTTCAAGAATGCCATAATATAGGCAGTTACTATATTGTAAAACCTTGCTGGGCGAACTTCATGTGTGTGTACTCAAGATTTCATAGAGCAAATATAGTTTGATTGAAAATTTTATAAAAATAAAAAGCTTCCCTTTTATATATAAGGGTAACAACGTTAACTTCTATTCAATTTTGGGGACCAAGGTCCACGGATATTCCATCAAGTTGGGAAATTTTTACCCGTAACAATAACTACAATATCAAAGCTATATACAACAAAGGAGCAGACTAACTTTCTATGAGGGTATTGGGAAACTAAGCATAGAAACCAAACCTTAAGTGCTTTACAGACGCTTTGTAGCTCGTGAAGATATTGATTGAAGCTCAAACCCCATTTGATTCACCCAACTCGATACTGATTGACGCTTCTTCCTTTTATTTGATAGTTTTATACAGACTTTAATGTCTTCCTAGTATCTGTAAATATTTCCATTTTATTCTTCTCGTGTGAAGCTCTTGGAGAAATCTCATAAATATACAAACAAGTCGAAAGACAAAAAGAATCTACAAACTGCTTTTATTGAGAGGATAATAACGCAACAAAGCTTAAAAAACTAGAAAATGACTAAAGCGTTACAAACATTTATGTGATCATTACACGAGATACTAAATCGATGGCCATACTTTTATTTGATCTTATTCAAAACCAAATCGATGATCATTTGAGCAACTGGTAGTTATCGTTTGGCACATATAAAAAACTCACAGCCAAAAATAATTTTAATCACGACATACTACGAACTAAAGGTTAATGTCACCATATGATAAATTGCACCAACAGTCTTCCAATTTTAAAAGCAGTTATTTAGTGGTAAGAACTGTATATTTCTTCCATTTTATTTTGAGTGGGCCAAGACACAGACGTTTGGAGGACTTGCAATATCATAAGTGCTCTCAAGACTCTAACATGAAAGATTGCCAAACCATAAGCCCTCTAGTTAATAGGTGAATTGCTCATTAAGTGCCAAAACCAAGACAAAGAGAGCATTAACCGAGAGTAGAAAACAAAATCAAATGTCTTTGACCTTAACCAAGAGTGGAAAACAAAATTGGGTGGGTTTCGGCTCTAGAGGGAGATGCAACAATAATTGGGGAAGGGGTTCCAGCCAAAATCGGGTGGGGTTGGGTCATTACGGGTTTGACTGAATTTTTGCTCTAAATTTGAATGGTGGGCCACTTTGTTGTCATTTGCATCAAAATTGATTTGTTGGCTGCGTGTTTGAGCCATATCAGTAGCCATGAGGGACGTTCTCTCTCTGTTTGGGGGGGGGGGGGGGGG
>CAVNYN010218980.1:72122-93340 GCA_963692815.1 Nyctanthes arbor-tristis
CCCCCCCCCCCCCCCCCCCCCCCCCCCCCCCCCCCCCCCCCCCCCCCACATCCTTTTACTAGAAAAATTGTTAAAAATATAGCACTATTACTTAGTATTTTTCATGAAATGAATCGTCAAATTTTCCTAAAATTGTTCTTCAATGATTTGGTCAAGAAATGAAAAATTTATTAATCACATAATAGTGAAGGATGCAAACCAAAGTATATTTTGCATATATATTCGTGAGTCTCGCTATATGCTCAAAGGTAAAAATACCAAGAATTGATAATGAAAATTGATATAAAAATTTATAGATCAAATCTAAATAAATAGAGCATTAAAGACTTGGTTTGAGTTGAGGCAAAATAGTCAAAAAAATCTCTTTAATTTAAAATAAGGATCAATTTTGCAAAAGAATTAGAATTTAAGGCTTAAAAGTCATAAAATAAATTTTTCAGACTGATCTGCATGAAAATAGGAAATCTGGGGACCTCGGTGCAAATTTTCAGAAAGGGGCTTAAAGGCACCATGTGGCCACAACCCCCCAATCATGCGGCCGCATGGGAGTATTCTTCGAACAGAAAGGACCACAGGGCGCTGGCGCCTCTAGCAATACCTGAAATTCTTCCAAAACAGAAAGGGCATGGTAGGCGCACACGGTTCTTTTTTTCCAAGTTTTTGGCTCCTTCTTGGTCCTTTTTTCATGCTTCTTTTGTAATCTTTTGTATTCCAAAGCATACTTAATTAAATGTGAATAGGCATCATATAACATACCTTAAAGTTATCTCCATGCTTAAAACCAAATTAAAAAGTACCATTTTCTCTCTCACATTCCATGACTTTAACAATTTATTTTTATACCTTAAGCACTACCTTCTACTACTTGGTAAAATCATTTCTTATGCAAGCTCACAATCTACGCTTTCAAATTAGTATTTCGAAGCAAGGTAAATCCTTATCAAATGCTAAGAAACTTCAATTCTATCTTCCTTAACTTTTGCTACGTAACTAATTAATCTTGCTCCGGAGGACTATACAAAGGTATATATACTACTTATAACTCGATAAATGGTCACTTACTTGCAACCGACCGGAGAATGCCTCATACAAGTAAGATATGTATGTAGTGGCCTTTGGAACTTTGCTTTGATACTACTCTTGTCACACCACCGTTATTTTATCATTATTATTGAGTTGTTTCTTTGTTCTATCCGATCTCTTGTATGATTTTAACATAATTAAGATGCTAACAAGGGATGGGACGTACCCATCAAACGAGTTCTTTAACTTTCATGAGGTTATTGTGATGTTTCTTTTGATATTTTTCCATTTGATACCTAGAATTATACCACCAATGAAATATTTTTAAGGTGACTAACTAATTCCTTTTGCCTTTATTTGAACTTTCTTATACGCCTAGGTCAGTGTAGAGATCGGAACTCGTGGTTTGTTTTCCGTGTTTAAATTAAATACTAAAGCAAACATACATGATAAACCATATAATAACCATCTTATTGATCACTAGCTGAACAAATGATTGGGAAGTCTTTACATGAAAAACTAGGCTCCAAACTCATAAAAAAGTATTTCTTATATTTTTATATTACATACCATGTCTTCTCCTTATTTATATATAAGTCTCCCTACATATGCTCATTCTTCTACTCTCACCTTCCTAAAAGACTATTATACTAAGTGAAAAACATAGGTTTATCTTTTCAAACTTTACCATAGTATAGATAAGCAAGAGTATAAGCACAAAACACATTGAATTCATAATGCTATTCCTAAGTACATTAGGAACAAAGGAGTGTCTTCATAATAAGACCACATATCCGATTTCATCACATGCAATATCTTACTTGCGTCCTGTGACATTCTCGACTCTTCAACTTGTCTTTTATAGATTTTTCGATTTATCATCTACAAAAACACGAAGTGATTACTACGTACCCTGTGAGTAACTCAACATTTTGATTTGCCACAAGCTTTCAAAAATTGTTTTACATCACAAATTAAAGAAACACAAAGATGCACAAACCTTTTTGAACGCATAATAGGACCCAAGCACTAGAATTACTTGCTACCCATAGCATGCAAAGGTACCATCCAAATGCCAAGTTCGCCATGGCAATATGACGGCAATGGATCCACACTTAACTCTGGTTGACCCTTACCGGAGTTCTAAGCAAAGAGCATTATCAAATCAAATCAAGCACCATACTAATTGCCCGTATCTTGGAGTCATTGAATAGGTCATCGTATGGGAATAATTCAAAGCAAACTAATTCAAAATGGGTAGAGTAATGCTAGTGATTTACATGCAAGAAAACATTTCATTTCTTATCATAACATGAAATCAAAACAAATGCACTTCTTTTCAACACTTATGCATGCCAAGGGAAACTAAAACATTAGTTACTCACCTTTTGTTTTGGTTTTTTAAAGATTCTTGGATATTTTGAGTGGAACAATACCTCCAAATTCTTAGTATTCTTCAAGCAAAATAGTCTTTTTAAGTAGGGCTTCTATATATATGTGAAAAAGGCTTTGTTTGGGAGGCCAAGAAAGTGTTTTGGAAGGCTTTTGGTAGTGTTCTAAGGCTAGCTTCCTTTATAGACGAATTTCTCATTTATATTCTAAAAATTTTGGATTCCACCTACAAAAAAGGCTCCAATTGTCCCTAGATAATTTACAAATAACCAATGAAAATAAGTCCAATTGGAAGCTTGGGAATTCTTCTCACCAATCAAAGTGCTAAGTGGTCTTGAATTTGATTCATGTGAGAAATTCTCTATGTGCACAAGTGTCACTAGATTTTTTTAACTTATTGCTTAATGAATCCCTTTACTTAATGTACTCTACAATTAAGTCTTTATGTTTTCGACTATACTAATTAAGCGTCACATTGTTGCTTTTAAGCATTCTTTTACTCCAAATTTGCTACCCGATTGGATATAGTCACTCTTTTGGCAATCCTACAAACCGATGAAGACAGTCGATGTCACTCCAAGAAATCATTTTAGTCTCGTCAAAAAAACTAACATATTCTTTAATACGACTAACTATCCGATCACAAAATTTACTCATTGATTCCTTATAGTTAAGCATTATTCGAGAGGTGAGTCAATTATAATCCCAAAATGTCATTACAGAGTTGTCAAAATTTCACAGAGTGTGTTACACAGTCTACGGTATAGTTTTCCCTCCAAAACTGAGTTTTGAGTGATATTATAGAGATTTTATGCCCTCTTGGTCATCCACGCAGTTTATCTGTTTTTATCATTATTATTTTTAAAAAATTGAATAAAATCTTGAAGATTTATCCACTGAAGTCGTGTTAACACTGGAGTCTAATCCATGGGATTTCCTCAACTTTCCTTATCTGATAGCATTTTTTTTTATGAATTATTATTATTATTGTTATTATTATTTTAAATTTCTTTTATCTATTTAGTTGCATTAGCCAGCTATTATTTCCACTTTTCTCACCCAATTTGCTTCCATCTTATCATCATTTAAATTTTTTTCCTTTTAATCTCTTTTCATGTTTATATTTTTCATATCCATAAATCATACTTCATATTTTCCCTTCCTTCTTGGTTCTTTGTTCCCCTCCTTATCTACTTTCTTCAAATTTCATTCCTTTTAGAATATCCAAAATTGATTCTAAATTTGCGAAACCTTCAATGTTTAGCTTACTTAATGCAAACGATGTCTTCCACAGCCGAATTGATCACAAATAGTCATATGTCTCTATATACATATGTGCGTATGTACACCACTGTGAGTTTGTTTCTAATTGTGCCAAGAGGAGTTTGTTCTGACTGCGTAGAGAGGCTGCGAAGATAAAGGTAGACTGACCCATATCTTGGCTAGCACAAGCCTGATCCTCGGTCATTTTTTGCAATCTTTAAATAAAAAAAAAATGAGCTGGATTAATAACATATGGTCTAAATTGCTTATCAACTAGAATCACATATTTTTTTTAGGACATTTTTAAGAGTCTTGGGAAAATATAGTTAAGATTTCAATTTCCTAATGTATTAATTTATTTTTATAAGATAAGAGATACGAGTAGTTTAACTAATGATTGTTGAGAGTCACTTTCAAGAATTTCCCTCTCGTGTGACATGCATAGATACATGTCGTGTGAATTTAAAATACACATGGCTTTGGTTTAAAATACAGATAGTATGCATGGGCATGGGTGATAATTTTTTTTAAATAAAAATTTCAGGAAGTTCTTTTAAATTTTCGTAATTGGTTATAAAAATGCTATATCTTATCCATGATTGTCTATGGTTTTCGTTGAGAATTATTAATGAAATTGGTTAATTATGGTCAACTAAATTGATCCAATGAAGGATCATAGTAATAAACTTCATAATGGATGGTTGCACTATCTATATATCTAATATATAGAAAGAACGGAATGGGATAGAATTGAGAGATCGGAAGAGCACACGTGATAAAGATAATTAGTAAAACAAAATCACAATTTCCAACTTTGAAAATAAACCATACCCTCTATGCATGAGCAACTACCCATGCGGATGCGTTGCAATTAGATGTGCTAATCATACATTAATCACCTTTTCATACGAATACTTAGAAATAATTTGTTTTGCAATTTTACCGTGCAGCGCACGGTGATAATCTAGTTTTTTTGGAATGGTCTCCCATTTCGTGGACTGTGAATTGATAGCAACATTAAACTTGAAATATAAATTTGGTTTCACAGATTACGGGACACATTCTTGGTTCAAAATATACATTAAGAATTCTCTGTTTTTACAACGTATATGCTACATACCCTTAATTACAACTCAAATCACATTAATTATAATTATACACACATAAAACAACAAGATGTTAACCTCAATAAAAATCTATATGAAACTAATATTAACAAGTGGAGTTTCTTCTGTCTTGAAATGTGAGGCAGCACTACATTCCTAACTTTCAATTCCAAGGTCATCGCATCAATAGGATTTGAAATGGCAACATCACAAAATTGCAATGACGATTAATAAAATACAAGGACAAACACTTGATTTTATTGGTTTATACTTACCAAGAACACATTTTTGTCACATGGTCAAAGGTAGGTTGCATTGTCAAGAGTCCAAAAAAGTACTGATATTCGAACCTTATTAAAGCCATTTGAGACTATATCTAAGAGTCATTCTAGTGAACCAATCATTGGTTCTTTTAATATACCAACAAAGTTATAAAATACAAGAAACTAGGGATGGTTTATGTCCATGATTTCTTGTATTTTATAACTGTATTGGTATATTAATAGAAACAATCATTAGTTCTTCAGAGCATCTCCAATGCATAGTCAAGGTCGAATGTCATGGCTCAAAGTTCAACATGAGAGAGACATACACACAAAAATTGATGGGTCCCATATGTTTCCTATTTTCTTTTTCTTTTAATCACTTTAATCTCTTTTACCCACTTTTTCTTCATCGTGTGATGTGCAATGTCATATATCTACATTCTTTTAAACCATGTCAATCATTATTTTATTATTATTTTTGAATTTGTCTCTATCTCTCTCCTTTTTTTTGAATTTTCCTCTATTTTTCTTCACTTTTCTCTCTCTCTTCCCACTAAATTTCTCTCTCCTTTTTCTCTTTATCTCTCTCATGTTGAATTTTGAGCCATAACATTCGACCTTAACTAGACATTGGAGATGCTCTCAGAAATTTTGCTACATCTAATCTTATTCATGACAGTTGCACAAAAAATATTGTATATCTAGAAGTGTTAGAGTTAGTTCATTTTAACACATTTTGTTAGACGAAATTTATAGGCATTACTAATTTTTCTACTTTTCCTTAAGTGTCAAAAAATGTCACATTGTGTTATTAGTTGCATGACTTTATTTTACGTGTTATATTAATTTAAGCTTGCAAATTTTATAGAGTCTTGGCCGAAAAGGAAGGCTAGGGCATGTGTACCTTGCTTGAGGATCAAGAGTTCTATTTTACATGCAAGTCTTAAGTTACCTAATTTGTGTTATATATTTGTTGCCATATTTCATTAGGGTTTAACTTCTTACATGACAAGTTTGTTTTAGATTAAGAAATTTTATATGCTTAAGGTATATTATGATTCTAACTTTCCTTATCATGTTTTACTTGGATTTGGTAACTTTAATTCTTGTATTGCACAAGAATTCAAAGTCCTATCCTATTTAATCTCTTGTAGGTCGAACGATAAAAGAGAGACAAGCCAAAGCATTCTTGCGATATTTTTGAGAGCTCGACAGTAAAGAGGAAAACAAACACACAACCAAAAACCCATGAGAGTTATTCTTGCAATTCTGACCTACATGTCTTAAAACCATGTTTGTTTTGCAAAACCCTACATAGTGCATTGATTGAGCATTATATATGTGTGAGGGACTATCCATACAAGATTGAAGAGGATTAGGAGTTCTTGTTTTTCATGATGAGTCCAAGTGATTCTAGGAGGCTTCAAGTACGTTCCCGTGTGAGCACGATAGCTAAAGGACAAGAGCAGCGCATATTGTCACATGTCAAAATGCGTAAAGAAGGGACTTTCTTTTATAAGTTTTTCCTTTTGAATGTTTAGTGTATATTGTGATATCACTAAGTCTCTCAAACTGTACTAAACTCTTATCTGTGTTAGTGGATTGTTAGTCCCGTGGCAAGGGTACCTGCAGCTTTTCCAGTTGGGTTTTTGCGTTAAGAATTCTGGTGTTTTTAATTTCCGCATGCATACCCGAGCTAGACATATCTAGGTCGCGTTATAATTTATACCAGATTAATTATTTGAGTAGTTAGGTAGGATACATCCTTATTAAAGTCTAGATAAACCACGTATTCACAGTTGGTATCAGAGCGGGTTCACTAAAGTTATTAGTGAGATCAGGTTCACCTAGACATGGATACATCTTCTATTAAACTACATATTCTAGATGGGTCTAATTATGCTTATTGGAAAGTTCGCATGCAAATTTATATTCGGTCTATTGATAATAGGGCATGGACTTCTATTCATATTGGTTACACAGCACCTACTGTCACAGCTGCAGATGGTACTGTTTTTGTTAAGCCCGAAATTCAATATACTGCTGAAGAAAATACTACATGTGGATAGAATTCTAAAGCTTAAAATGCTATTTATTCCTTTATAGATAAGAGTCACTTTAAGCTTGTTACTAATTGTAGGACTGCTAAAGAAGCTTGGGATACTCTTCAGGTTGCTAATGAAGGAACAAGTGCAGTCAAGTCCTCAATGCTCCAGATGCTCACTCTTGAGTTTGAGCAAAAAACAATGAAGGACAATGAAAAATTCAAGGACTACTATGCTTGGTTGCGTGAGATTACCAATCAAGCGCAGGCCCTAGGCAAGATATATTCTGACCGAAAGATTGTCAAAAGGATTCTCAGATCACTGGCAAAAAGATTCCAAACGAAGGTCACTGCCATTGAGGAAAGTAAGAATCTGGAAGAGATAAGGGTTGATGAGCTTGTGGGATCCTTGTTAATATGTGAGCTGAACATGTCCAAAAGGAAAAAAGGGAAGAAACCCGGAGTTGCATTCAAAAGCAAGGTGGAGGATTCTGAGTCAGAGGAAGATACTGATAATGAGGATACCATGGCACTCCTCACCAAACAATTCAAAAGTTCCTTGAAGAACAAGCAGCAAAGAGGTAGGCGATTTAAAAATCAGTACAAACCTTAGAGACAATATCAAAAGCAAAATCAGAATCAAGATGGTGAGCAACAACCGTATCAACAGAAGAAGATTAGTTACAGGAGATCCGAAGGTAACACCTTTCCTAAACTACAAACTACTTGCAGAATCAGATGCAATGAATATGAAGGCTATGGTTATATTGTAGCAAAATGTGCAAATACTCAGAAAAAGAAAGGTAAAAAGGCAATGAAAGTTACTTAGAGTGAAGACAAGGAGGACATGTCTGGCTCAGGATTAGAAACTTTATCAGAAGAACATATTACTATCTTGACAACACATACCTAGCCTCAGACCGGTTCTACGAACTGCCTCACCGCTAACACTGCAAAATCGTCTTCTAGTGAGGATAAATCTTGTCCAAAGTGCAGTGCTAAAAACTCAACTGATAGCAGAACAAGATAAATCTGATATGCTTCAACTCATGATAGATTTTTTCGATAATCAAAAGAAGGATCTGCACGAATCCATTGATCAAAAAGACGAGCAGATCAATCAACTAAAAACTGATCTAGAACATGACAATGAAAGGATCAAACAGTTGACATTTGAAGTTGCAAAGTTGAATGAAGTCCTGAAATATAGAAGACCCTCAGGGCATACATCTGGACTAGGATATGAAGGAAAAGGAAAATATGTCCAGCAGACAGTTTTCATGAAAGAATCAGGGGAAAACTTCCAAAAAGAATTTGCAAGACGAAAATAGAATTCTCGACCCAAGCAGGATATGTCGGATCCTCTTTGAGCAGAACTATTCAGAAGAATAGTCCACCAAAGCACCAACAGTAGAATACTAGAAAACAACATGTTACTGTCAAACCAGTTCATAACTCTATTGTGTATGGTAAGGTCAGATAGATAAGTTGTAACTTTTGTGGTGAATTTACTCATGATATTTTTACTTGTGAAAAATACATTAAATTGATCAACACACAAAAAGTCAATACACCTGATGCAAAAGGTAAGATAAGACAGGTTTGGATGAAAAAGGGTGAGTACAAAAGTTATATTGTTAAACTTTCTTTAAGTGCTTTAATCCCTAATACTTGGTATTTTGATAATGGATGTTCTAGACACATGAAATGTGACTTGAATCTGTTAGCCAACTTTCAAAAAGGTGAAACAGGTATAGTAACATTTGGTGATGGACTTCAAGGTCACATTGAAATATCTGGATATATCTGCATTGAAGGCTTGTCCACGCTAAAAGGTGTTTTATATATATCTGGACTAAAAGCAAATCTTTTGAGTGTTGGTCATTTATGTGATGATAATCTTAGAGTGTTCTTTTCTAAAACAAAATGTAAAGTTTTTGATCTTGATCCAGATTCAAACTTGCTTGGACAAACTTCACTCAAAGGTGTTGGGTCTAGTGATAAATGTTATGTATTGGATCCAAAACTTACTTACAAAATTGCTAGCACTAACCCTCTAGAACTTTGGCATAAGAGATTAGATCATGTGAACAATCAAAGTCTACTCAAATTGACCAAAAGTGAAGTAGTTAAAGGAATTCCAGAATTGAAAGATCGGAAGAGCGTATATAAACCATGCCTGAAAAGTAAGTAAACCAGGAATTCACACAAAGTAGGTCAGCACATATCCATCTCAGGTATACTTGAACTCATTCATATAGATCTTATAGGTCCTATACAAACTGGGAGCATTGGTGATAAGAGATACATATATGTCTGTGTTGATGATTTTTCTAGATATACTCAGGGTTGACTTCATTAAAGAAAAATTTGATACATTTGACAGATTTTGTGTTTTGTTCCAAAAGCTTTCAAATGAAAAATCCGATGAAGGTGTCACATTGAAGAGAATCAGAAGTGATCATGGCAAAGAGTTTGATAATTCTGACTTTTCTGATTTCTGTGAAAACTATGGTATCATCCATGAATTTTCTGCACCTAGAACCTCTGAACAAAATGGTGTAGTTGAAAGGAAAAATAGAAACTTGCAGGAAATGGTTAGAGTTATGCTTAATAGTAAGAAATTATCTGCTAAGTTATTAGCTAAAGCAATCAATACTGTATGTTAAATCTTTAACGGAGTGAAACTTAGACCTGGAATTAGTCAGACTCCATATGAAATTTGGAAAGGCAGAAAACCTAGGCTGAGCTATTTTCATGTTTTTTGTAGTAAAGGCTATATCTTAATGATAAAGATCACCTGGTAAATTTGATGTCAAATCTGATGAATGAGTCTTTGTTGGTTATTTTGAAAATTCTAGGGCTTATAGAATTTATAATATGAGAACTCAGAATATTGTTGAGTCTGTAAATGTTAAAGTTAATGATAATGCTGACTACTCCGTTTATTCACAAGAACTTAAAATTGAAAATCTAGAAGTCATCACAGTACAGAATCAGATTGACAGAACTGAGGCAGAACACATCCCGCCTCAGTCAACTGTTTCTAGACATGAAAATTTTGAGCAAGATACATCCTGCTGAGATCAAAATGAACAAACTGCAGAGTCTGAATCTGAATTAGAACCTGAACCAGAACAAGAACTTGGACAACCATCTACCATAATCCAGAAAGCACATCTAGTTGACAACATCCTATCTAGAAAAGAAGGGATGGTGACCAGAAGAAAATTTCAACAAGAATTTGGTCACATGTGTAACATTTCATCAGTTGAACCTAAAAATATGAAAGAAGTATTACAGGATTACAATTAAGTTCAAGTAATACAAGAGGAGCTGAATCAGTTTGAGAGGAATCAAGTTTCGGAACTAGTGCCAAGACTCTCTGATGGCAATGTTATTGGAATAAAGTGGGTCTTCAAAAACAAGTCTGATGAACAAAATAAGATTATCAAGAATAAAATAAGGCTTGTGGCTCAAGGCTATTCCCAGATGGAGGGATAGACTTTGATGAGACATTTGCACCAGTAATCAGGCTTGAATCAATCAGATTACTACTTACAGTAGTCTGTTATGTGGATTTTAAGCTATAACAGATTGATGTGAAGAGTGCTTTTCTTAATGGTTTCTTAATGGCATTCTGAATGTGAAAGTATATGTTGAGCAATCACCAGGATTCACTGATCCACAGTATCCTGAACATGTGTACAGGTTGAGGAAAGCTCTATTTGGTTTAAAACAAGCTCCCAGAGCTTGATATGAAAGACTCACCACCTTTCTTATTGAACAATGCTACAATAGAGGAGGTACTACCAAGACCATATTCATCAAGCCACTGAAGAAAGGGATTATCGTTGCTCATATTTATGCGAACTTCAAAAGCCAAGACAAAGGAATTTGTCAAGATAATGGAAACAGAATTTGAGATGAGTATGGTAGGTGAACTTACATTCTTTCTGGGATTACAGGTGAAGCAGGACATATCTGGCATACTTATCTCTCAGATAAAGTATGCTAGAAATCTGGTAAAGAAGTTTGGCTCGAAAGATTCTAAACCGATGAGAACTCCAATGGCTACTAATCTAAAATTGTCAAAGGATGAGTAAGCTAAGACAATTGTTCCTACCCTTTATTGTAGCATATTGGGAGTTTGTTCTATCCGACGACAAGCAGGCCAGACTTATCCTTCAGCGTAAGTGTGTGTGCAAGATATCAGTCAAAGCCGAGAGAGACACAGCTGGTTGCGGTTAAAAAGATTATCAAATATGTCAGTATAACAACAAAGTACGGCATATGGTTTTCTAAGGATACCAATGCTAATCTTACTGGATACTCAGATGCAGATTGAGTTGGGAATGTTGATGACAGAAAGAGCACTTCAGGAGGATGTTTCTACATGGGGAACAATCTAGTTGCCTGGATGAGCAAAAAAGCAAAATTCCACTTTACTCTCCACAACAGTAGCATAATACATAACTGTAAGAAGTTGTTGTACACAGCTTCTTTGGATGAAATAAATATTGGAGGACTATCGAGTTTCACAAGATCAGGCCACTGTTTTCTGTGATAACACAATTGCTATAAATATTTCCAAATATCCAGTTCAATACTCTAGGACTAAACACATTGATATAAGACATCATTTTATCAGAGAATTGGTTGAACAGAAAGTGATTGCCTTGGAGTGTTTAGACAAAATATCAGCTCATAGATCTATTTACTAAATCATTGGATGCATCTAAATTTGAAGGCCTAAGAAGACAGATTTCCATTTACATACAGCCTAAATAGTCTCAACATCATTAAAAAAAAAGGTGAAAAATGAGAAAATCTTAGAAAAACAGAAATTTTTTATTATTTGTATTTTTCATATAGTTGTGTGATTTGTGTATCATTCATAATCATATCAATTAAATCACTTATATTTGTGTAGAATATCACTGAGATACCCAAAAGAGGACACTTCTTGAAGAGATAAGTCAAAACTTGTTCTCCTAATTCCATAAAGATAAACTGCATTAAAAAGGACGGAATATGTCCTGTCTGCTTTGCAAAATAAGAGGTATTCTTATTAAGAGTCATAATTTTGATATAAACTTACGGTCCGTATCTACATTCTTCGGCACGATGTATGACCAATAATGTCTAAGGGGCAGAGTCTGTAAGGGTAAAAGCTACCAGTCAATAAAGTCATTGAGAGTGTGCAGCTACCTTTACCCTCAAAAGACAATGCTCAAAATTATAGAAAAAGTCATGCAAACCGACGACTTAAAAGTTGCATTTTTTATAAGAGTTGTTCAGATGCTGATCGGTCTTCTCGCACATCATTCATAAGCCTCAATAAGTCAGGTCCTCACAATGTGCAAAGTGGAGTCAGGATAAATCATAAATTCAAAAGTAATTCCATCCAAAAAATAAATTCCTTCCATTGAGTACAGTTCAATTGATTGAATACTTCATGGTCTGAACTTCAAAAGGTATTTTGGGAAGTATTCAGTACTATTAATTAAATTAATGTTGGTTTATTACATTTGTATATGTTTGCCTGTATGAATCTAGCCCAGATGCATCTCATATTTTAATTGATGGGTCAAGCAGCATATATATGACTGAGCTTCCATTTGTGGCAATTACAGGTAAACCACTCATATAATTTTTTAAATCTCTAATGGGCAAATTTTGGAAACCAACATCAACGATCTTTTCTAGTTTCCCTCTTATTTTTTCTAGCTTCCCCTCTTTTTGTTAACCATAACTGAAACTTCCATTCTCAAAACAAACTGCTCAAATTTTCTCTCAAATCTTTCCGAGTTTTTTTGTGTTCCTTTTTGCAAATTCATCATAGTAAACATGGCGGGAAAGAGATCTACTTCCGGAATAGGTGCTAGAGGCAGGAGGAGACGAGGAAGTGGAGATCGGAAGAGCACACGTCGAACAACAAGAAGTATGAAAGCAAACGAAGCCCCATAAGAAGTTACAGCACCTATGGCAGAACCAGTGCAAGCTTATCCTCTAGCGTAACCACAGAAAGAAATCCCACATGCTGAATCAGTTGGTACGACGACAGTAACCACGCCAGAAAAGCCAACAGTGGAAGTTCCTTACTAAATCAACCCTCTTTGAGCAATGATTTTGATTCGAAGGGGAAGTTCAAAACATTCCTGCAGAGAAAGATCAACCATAACCGCTGCCGGAAAACAAGAATCCACCAAAATTGCAGGTCGTTGCACAACCAGCACCACAACAAGAAGCCGCACAGTAGGAAAATCCACCGATTCCTGTTCCTAATGTGCAACAAGAAGAGATTCTTCAAGAAGCCCCAAATCTCTAGGAAATTTTGCAATAGATCGCTAGGGATCATCCAAACCCTAATGATTCAAGGGAAAAACAACAGCAAGAGAATACAGATTAGGAACAACAACTTATTGCTGAAGAAGAACAGCAAAAATCTCCAGCGAAGGGGACGGCAGAAGAGGATAAACCCTCTTCGTATTCTGTAGAAGAGGAATCTGAAAGAGAAAAATCTGACAAGTCAGAGTCAGAAGCATTGGATAAGGATACATCCACTCCTGACAGAGAGCAGAAATCGAAATAGTTGAATGAGAAATCTGAAAGTGAGTATGAGGCTAAAGAAGAAGACAAAAATTCAGAGAAATTTTTTATAGAAGTTGAAGAAGTTGAAAAATTCACTGAAAAGGAGAAACAGAAAAGGGAAGACATCAAAAAGGGAAAATAGAAAGTTGAGGCAACAGTTAGAAAAATTTCAATCAGACAGAGACTAGCCGAGGTAAAGATTGGGAGTCCAAAGAAGATGACTCATTCTAAATCAGAATCAGATGATGGAACAGACTTACCCGACCAGGATGTGTCGGGGGAAGACTCCTCACCAGAAGGTTCGGACGAGGTCAGAACACATCATGATGACCTAAAGGACTTCAAGCGCATTGAAATTCGAACAGCACGAGATTCTTTCGTTCCTTAACTTTCACTTTCATGATTCCAGAACTACTAAACCTTTTAAAAAGTATGTGATTTTTAGAAAATTTCAATATGAAAGGCGAATTATATTTTCTGATTTTGAGAAGTTTAGTCTAGGGGAGTTGGTGAAATTTTTCAAGATTGAGAAATTATTTGACTGTAGAAGCAATGTAGCGACCGAAAGTTTCTTAATTGAAAATTTCTATTTTTAAAAGATTTTAAAAGAATTTAAGTGCAACGCTACAACCCTAATTGGTTATTTTAATATCGGTCACGATAAAAAAGGTTTAAAGAATTCGCGTCTCTCGTCTAGTTTATTTTAAAGAAAAATGCAAGTTTAATGATTAATTGGTTTTTATTTTCCAAATATTAAACTCGATCCAATTAATTATTTATTCTCGTTTTTTAATAAATTCCCCTAGTTCGGCCAAACTATGGAGTCTTGTAAAAATTAAATTTCTAAATTCAAAATTTTTAAACCCATGACTTATTTTTGGAAGCCCAAATCCCTTTTATTTATTTTAGATTCAACTCTTGATTCTAAGCCCAATTTGAAGGTAGATTTTGTTTTTCCCCTTTAACCCATATTAATTCAAACAGAATCTTAAGCCTAATTTAGTGTAAGACCTTTTAGTATTTAAGCCCAATTGTGATTTCTTGTTTTTGGGTCCATGTGTTTAGCATTATTTCCAAGCCCAATTAATTCTGGCCCAAATCAAATTTAAGCTCAGCAAAACAAGCCTTACGCTAGCTCTACCAGTTGACCCAGTTTTGACAAACTCCAAAACCAGTTTTTGCAATCAGATTCTGTAACTGAAGTTGCCGTTGGCAACTGAAGAACACCCCAATTTCTGTGATTTTTCTAGAACATAGGATCTTACCTGATTTCCCCATCTCTCCACGATCGTTTTGTAAACATATATGAGTATATATAGACATATACCCCCCCCCCCCCGGTTAGCCTTCACACAGCAAGACAGCAAGTTATATTCAAACACTCGCATTCGCTCCCATTCTCTGTCAAATTACATGAAATTTCCACAAGCAATTTTAGAATTTAGTCATACATCTCATACACGAGCAAATCACACCACCTCCACAAATTTACAGTTTCGCATTCTGCAATTCACGAATTCACAAGAAGAAATTTAACACTCGTAAGTTTCACAACACAGGTGCACACACACACACACACACACCCATTCATACACTCTGGAATTGCATTGCAAACACTAAAAATTCATTACACACACAAAACAACCACTGTCGGTTTCACCCCTTCGAATCGAACTGAGCTCGGTGACCATCAGGTCACTCCTGCCATTCACCACCACCATTTCTTCTTCTCAACACCCATAACAATTCAAAAAAAAAAAAAAGAATCAGAAACAGGGAAAAAAAAGAGAAGCCGAGTGTGACCGGACTACCACCAGTGGCCACTACCAAGCCACCTCTTTTATCCAAATTTCCTAAAAGAAAACCAAAAGCCAACCAACCCATTTAACTCACCTTGGCCACTGCTCGCCGGAAAATCCAGTCTTGGCCTAAATTCTTGAAGCCCAGCCCGAAATTGTTGACCCAATTCGAGCCTATTTCGGTCGCTAACTTGCGGCCAACACTCCAACCTCTACTGCGAACCATCTGCGCCCAAACTTCTTCGAACCCGCCGCCTCTGTCGCCCTCTTGTGTCATTCAAACCAAAACCGCAACCCAGCGCCGCTGCTACCTCCATTGCCGTCGAACCTAAATCGCCGCCCCTTTATTCCCCTTGAACCGCAACCCAAACTTAGCCGCGACCCCTGTCGCGACCACTCCTCTGTCCATCGACCCCCTTCACTCTGTGTCTCTCTGACTCTCTGTTTCGACTTCAATTTGGGTCAAAGAAATTGGTTTCGAAGTCTTCAATAAATCCCATTTGCATCTGGAGCCCAATGTTTTAATAATGAGTCATTTCAGCCTGTATGTTTTAAAATTCTCATAATTCGATCCTAGTATGTTGTTACCATTCGAGTTGGTTCAGAACTTTTATTCTTGGACAAATTAGCCTTTCCGTTTGTCCTCTTATGATTTTCAGTCCCCGAATTATTTATTTAAATAATCTCAGTCCCCCTGATTTTGTTGTATTTTGAACTGGTCCCAAAGGTTTCGGTCTTGTAGTTTTAGTCTCTCAGGTTTTGAAAAACTCCATTTCCATCCTAAGCGTTCTGGAAAACCTTACTTCAATCCTAGAGATTTCCAAAGCTTATATTTTAGTCCAAAATCTTGCAAAATTCACAATTTAATTTATACTTTTATTTAATCTAAATACTTTGAAAATTTCCAACTTTAATTATTTATTTTTCTAGACGAGGAGTATTAAAAGCTCAAATTTGAAAAACAAAAGCATAACGAAGTAGATTTCTTTACTAAAGTTTTTCAAAATTATATGCGCACGTTTTATGAAAAATATGATGCAATTACATGTTATGAGTTTATGCATACGCTTATGTGATTTATGGTAAAAATATGAAAGTATGCGCATAATTAGCTCTCCTTAATTGGGAGCCCACAGACTTAGCTCACCTAAATCAACTACAAAGTCGACATGGATTCAAGCAAAAAATAAAACTAAACACGTGCAACGCAAGTGCTAAACTAGTGTTTACAAATTTTGAACAACATAGGCTTACCAGTTCCAAATTCTATATAGCAATAGATAGTAAAGTTTGAAAGTACATGCATGAAATATAAAGACGAACTAGGTTATTCCTATCCAATTGTAGTGTCAAGAAGACATTGTTTAATCTTCATATGGGAATATGTTGTATCAATTTCATTTACCAATGGGTTGTCCGATCACGCCGCCACACTTCTGACGGGTAAACAATGCATTTGCTAAAACCAAGATAAGTTCACCAGTTGTAGTAAAGCTACTTGGTGTTTAAGTGACTTGATAGCTCCGAAAAAATCAAGGTCTAAAACACTGATATTAAGACGTTGGGAGGTTTACAAAACAAATGAATTAATGTCAATATTCCAAAAGCTCAACATCATCTACAACTAGATCTAGATGCGGTTTTGAACTACAAGGTGGTCATTTTTCTCTATTACATGCAACATTTTTTCAATTAAACACGACTGAGTAACTTACTAATCGATAAAATTAGCCATCTTCTAAGTCCATTCTCTTTGATTTTGCTCCATTTGGCAACTTCAATAGTACAAGTAACCATATTTTCCAATTTTTTCGTTGAAGTCTTATTTTGAGGCGTGGTTAAATTTTGGATGATCTACACAGCCAAAACAATTATTTTTTCTTATAAATCTCTTACCTTTGCATTTATAAAAGGACATAATACTTTTGCACTGTTCTAGACATAACACCATTTTTCATCAATATGAATTTGTTTGTGCATGTAAATATACCAAGTTTTAGAAGCAATTGTACCATTGTCATTCATTGACAAGGAGAATTCTACCCTTGCTTTCTTGTTTGGTGATATGGAGAATGATACATAATTAGATAGAAATGATGTTGATATATTGAGGTAAGGATGCACATGGTGTCACAATAATTATTTAGTTTATCACTACTACAGAATTACACAGCAAAATTGGAAATATACGTCAGTTATTAAGAAAAACGATGCCCATACAAAACGCAGTGGCAAACTTGTAATTAACGAATCAATAATAGGCGTCAGTTCTAGCATAAGAACCGACGCCTAAGGAGTCTTAATACATTGGGCGTTGGTTGCTTCCTAGAAACTGACGCCCAATGTAGGAAAATACACATCAGTCTCAAAAGCGATCGATGTGTATTTACAAAAGGGACCGACCCCCATTTTTTTGCATTATTACCCCACTGACACACGCCTCTTTGTTTTTTATTATTCCATATCATCCCCACCCATTATTCTCCATGTCTTTATTCAAAATTTTTGCCATTACCTCACACACTGACACACGCTTCTTCATTTTTTTATTATCCCTATCATCCCCCTTATCTTTCCTCACATTTTCTACCATTCTCTTTCAAAAGTTTGTAAGTTCTCTCTCCTCTCAACTATCTCGCTCTTACAAATTTCAGAGGACTCTCCAATCTCCTCTCCAAAGTTGAAACATCGAAGAACCATTGGCTTGATCTAGAGATTGTAAACTCAAGTTTGAAGCATCGAAGAACCCTTGCAACACGTCGTTCCAAGAAGATCTGTTGGCATCAACAACCGATTGTAGATTCATAAATGCCTATGAGACCAGGAAAGATCGTAGGTCCATCGTTTTCTGCCTTATTCGAAGCTTATCCATCATCGTTTTCTAAAGATGCAAAGTTTGCTTGTGTTGGGCCAACCTATAAATTAAAAGGAGTTTGAAAGTTTGGGGGCTTCATATACAATTTGGATTAATTGTTAATTAACCTACAAATGACTTAGGGCTGACAATCAAGACCAAATTTGGGATATAAATTGGTGTTGTTGGCTACAGAGAAAGACGTGAAAATAGAGAAGTTACCACATTCATATACGTAAGGAAATCGGGGAGAAATCAAAAGAAAATTCACCTTTCGTTGTCAACTTTTTTGGGAGGAAATTCAACTTTAATTCGATGCTCGATTTCTTCAAGTGATGTTTTCTCCAAGTTAATTTTGATGTTTATTTTAGATATTTTTCAAGTGATAAAGCTATTATTTTACTGTTTTATGTTGATAACATGATTATAGTTGGCTAAGAAACAAGATTGATATAGAAATTGAAAGATTCCTTACACAATCCATTTGATATGAAAGATTTGGGGCCAGCTAAATAGATTTTGGACATGGAGATTATTCGAGACAGAAAATTTAGAAAGTTGTAGTTATCACAGGCAAATTATATCGAGCGGGTAATTGAAAGGTTCTGTATGAAAGCGGCTAAGCCAGTTAGCTCACTTCTTAGAGCTCACTTCAAACTAACCAAGAAGCACATTCCTTCGACTAATAAGGAGAAGAAGAAAATAGAGGCTACTCCTTATTATTCAGCTGTTGGTAATTTGATGTACGGTATGGTTTATACTCATTGTGATATTGTACACGCAGTTGGTATGGCAAGTAGATTTCTGTCTAATCCAAGCACGAAGCATTGAAAAGCAATAAAATGGATTATGCAGCAACTCAGAGGAACTTCTAATTTGTGCTTGTGTCTTAGAGGAGTTCAGCCAACTTTGACAGGGTATATAGATATAAATGTGGCAGGTAATGTTGACAACAGGGAATCCACATCTAGGTACTTGTTTACTTTTGTAAGTGGAGCTATCTCTTGACAGTCTAAATTGTAAAAATGTGTAGCTCTATCTACAACTGAGGTTCAGTATGTTGCTATCACTAAATCAGAGAAAGAGATGATATGGTTGAAAAGGCTTCTTGAGGAGCTCAAGTTGAAGAAAAGTGAGTATGTCATTTATTGCGATAGTCAGAGTGCCATTGAGTTGAGTAATAACTCTACATATCATTCTCGCACCAAATACATTGATGTCAGGTATTATTAGATTCATGAAGCAGTTAATGAGAAGTTTTTACAGTTGGAAAAGATACACACTGACTAGAACATTACTGATATATTAACAAAGGTAGCTATCAAACAGAAGCTTGAGTTTTGTGCCGACTGAGCAGGTATACATGCAAGTGATATACTTGAAGATTGAGATAACTCGCTTATGGACTGCAGGGGGATATTGTTGGGCTTAAAAAGTCCAACCAATTAAAAGGAGTTTGAAAGTTTGAGGACTTCTTATACAATTTTGATTAATTAATTAACCTACAAGTGACTTGGGGCACATGACAGTCAAGGCAAAGTTTGGGATATAAATTGGTGTCTTTGGCTGCAGAGAAAGACACGAAAACAGAGACAGTATCACCAATTTTTCTAAGAACCGAAGTTGATTCGTTTAAATGTGCCTTTCTACACATGTGGACCGTGACATGGAAAAAACACGGGGCCCACTAGTCTTGTAAATTAAAACAAAACCGAAAACTCATTTACCCCCACCCATCCTATCCCTCCCTTGGAAAAAATTCAGAACCTACAAACCCAGAACAGATCCCGCCCTGAAATCAACAACGAACCGCCCCCTCCGCCGGCGCCGGAGTTGAAATGACGAGTATTGGGAGAGAATTGTCCTAGTAGAATTCAACAAATCTATTCAAAAAATAAATAAAAAAGTAAATAACAGTTTAGAAAGTGGTATATATGTTTACCTAAAGGGGTTGCGCAAGTCTGGTGGAGGAGCACCGGAAGGGGCTGAGCTCGATGTCGATTGCGCGACTAGACACAGAACATAAAGGGAGGCTGGCGGGTTTGATGTGAGTGCAACGAACAGAGGGTTGTGGTTTGATAGGGGTTTTTCGAGGCCAACGAACAGGAAGGTGTGCATCTTTGTGGGTTTAGGGGCTCTAGGTCAACTCTGGTACCAGCAAGAGGGCGGTCGTCGTTAATTTCAAAGGAGGAGTTGAGCGGTACTTGGGTTCCGCTGGGTTAATTCAAACCAAGGGGAAGGAAAGGGGTTGGGGGGATAGGGTACTAACTTTTTGGTTTAAAATTCAAGCTTGGTGGCCCCCGCTTTTTTCCCATATCATTGCTTAATAAGGTGCCAACTGTGTAGGAGGGCACATTAGAGGAACCGAATTCGGTTCCTTAGAAAAATTGACACTATCACATTCATATGCTCATGGAAATTGAGGGGAAATTAGGGGAAAGATCACTTTTTGTCGTCAACGTTTTTGCAAGGAAATTCAACTTTGATTCGGTGTTCGATTTTTTCAAGTGGTGTTTCTCTAAGTTAATTTTTAGTACGAGTTATGTGATATTTTTCTTTCATCTCTTGTATTTGATTATTGGATTCCATCTATTGTTGTTAGATGAGTTATTGTGGTGCCAAGTATATTATTCTTGACAGTGTTGCATGTTTGTAGTAGCATATAGTTGCCTCTTGATTTAGGGCAAGAATCTTGAGAAGATAAACATTGTAATCTTATTATTATTTAGTGATAGTGGAGTTGTCAGTTTGCCCTGTCGATTTTCCCTTCATTAAAGAGTTTTACGATGTAAAATAATTATTGGTGTTCTTCAAGTTTCCGTACTTATATTATTATTTGACATATCGATTGCTTATTTTAATCACACAAGTTTGGGA